>AWUE01024532.1:0-134984 GCA_001974825.2 Corchorus olitorius
ATCAAACAAGGTCCAACCCAAATAAGGTTCTTAACTAAATAAATAACTAATCTAAGATAGAATCAAGCCCATAATGGCCAAATTACAACTCTAATGACCTAATGCTCATCGATTTCAAGTAGTGTGCATATCTTGGAATCGATGGGAATATTGCTTTGATGATGGTCTCCAATGGGCTTTAAATAATCTCCGATGGCCTTTTACTCTTCAAGATGAACTCTAATGAGGCCAAACAAAGCTTCCTTGAACCTTTTAGCTCTTGCCCTTGTCATTGGTCCTAATGGCATCTTCAATGGATCAAATGGCATCTTAGGCAACTCCGATGAGCTTGAAACTTCTTCCTTAGCATCTTCAAGCTTCTCCAAGCCTCCTTGCCACATATGCACATCCTCTCCATGATCTCCATTGTGCTCTTCAAGACCATGATGAGTCCTTGGCGCATCACTACAAGTGGTTTGGTTTGGTTTAAGATCACTTACCTTTTGATTCACTCTAGTTTGCTACTAATTGTTTGTTCCTCAAGTAGGTCACGAGAAGAAAGAAGTTACTCTTACAAGTTGCTCCTATTAGGCCTATTGAAGCTAAGAAAAGCCAAATTGTGTGAGATCATCAAGAGAGATAGTGGGTTGGCTACCATAGGATTGTGTGCAAACACGAGAGCACAACAAGGTATACACACACACACTTGTTAGGAATTTTTACTACTAACTTTTCTTTTTGTGTAGGTACAATGGGAGATAAACAAGAAGGGCAAAATCAAGTCAATGACTTGGCTACTATGATGCAATCCATAATGCAATGAATTGATGCCTTAACTAATGAAGTTCAACAAGTAAGGCAAACTCAAGAAAGGGCTAATCAAGCTCAATTAACACCACCACCACCACCAAGGGGAGGCGATTTGGTAGATGAAGTCAGGGAGCCTCAAGTTCAAAGGCAAGCTGCAAGGGGATGTCCATTAGATAGAATAAGGGAGCCAGAGGTTGTAGGACAAGCTTATTTGGATAACTTGCGGCCTAGAAGGGTCGTTGAAAGAGAAGAGCCTAAGGATAACATCAAGTACACAATTCCTAAGTTCAATGGGAGGGGAACTCCAGAAGATTACTTGGATTGGGAGTCAAAATTGGACATGTACTTTGATTATCATCCTTATGCCGAATCCAAAAAGGTACAAATTGATATCCTTGAATTTGTTGAGAATGCTTTGAATTGTTATAATCAATTGGTGCAGGCTAGGAGAAGAAATAGGGAGAGACCAATTGATACATGGGGCGAATTGAAAAGTGCTATGAGGAGGAGATTTGTGCCTAGCTACTACATCAATTCTCTTATCAAAGATTGAAATCATTGAGACAAGGGTCAAAGAGTGTTGATGAGTACTATTCGGAGATGATGTTGTTAATGTCTATGGCTGAAGTTGAAGAAGTTGCACAAGCAACTATGGCTAAATTCAAGAAAGAGGAATAGTGTGGCCAAACGATTCACATCATCAACTAGCTCTTGGAAAACTCCTTACAAGAAAGAAGAGAAAACGCCAATCAAGGAGAAGGAGGTAACGCAAAAAGCCTTTGTAAGTCCCAAAACCGATTCTAAATCTTCATATAGTTCTTCTTCTAAATCTCACATTTTCTGTTTTAATTGTCAAGGATTTGGTCACTATGCAAAGGATTGTGTCAACAAGAAGGTGTTGTACTTTAATGATCATGGTGAAGTTGTGAGTGAAGATGAAGAATTTAACTTAGATTCTAGTGGAGATGGAGATGATGAAAGGGAAGATGTGGCTACAAGTGATGATGATGATGAGTTACCACCACTTAAGAGTTTGGTTGCTAGGAGAACTTTGAGTGCATATGTTAAGGATGATGTGCAAAACCAAAGGGAGAACTTGTTTCATACTAGGTGTTATGCGAATGGGAAGCCAAGTAGTGTGATTATTGATGGTGGGAGTTGTACAAACATAGCTAGTGTTTATTGGTGAAGGAGTTGCAATTACCCACTACCAAACATCCAAAACCCTATAGTTTAGGTTGGTTCAATGATAGAGAAAAAATTAGGGTTGACAAACAAGTTTTAGTTTCTCTTTCTTTGGGCAGGTACAAAGAGGATGTTTTATGTGATGTTTTAGTAATGCAAGAATGTCATGTACTACTTGGTCGACCATGGCAATATGACAACAAGGTGAAGCATGATGGTGAGACCAACAAGTACTCCTTTATGTGTGGTAAACATTCTATTACTTTAGTTCCTTTATCACCTCAAGAAGCTTTAAAAGATCAATTCAAATTGAAAGAGGATTTTGCTAGATTAGAGGCTGAATTTAGGGCTAAAGAAAAGAGTAAAACAAACCCTAAATTGCATGATGTTGATAATGCAAAGGGGGCTGTTTTGGTTGATATTTCTAAGAAAGTTGTTAAGGAGTGTATGTTAGCTACTAATAGTGAGATTAAGAGTGCTTTGCATGATAATTCTGTTTTAATCTTACTTTTGCTTTAAAATACACTTGTGAGTACTAACAACTTGGTTGGAAAACTTCCAAGCAATATTGTTTCTCTTTTGAGTGGATATTCCAAGTGGATTGCCACCCATTAGAGGGATTGAACATCAAATTGACTTCATCCCTGGGGTGCAAATTCCAAATAGGCCAGCTTATAGGACTATTCCTGAAGAAACAAAGGAGTTGGGGAAACAAGTTGGAGAGTTGCTTCAAAAAGGGTATGTGCGCGAAAGCCTTTCTCCATGTGTAGTTCCTGTTTTGCTTGTTCCTAAGAAGGATGGAACTTGGAGAATGTGTGTTGATTGTAGAGCAATAAACAACATAACAATTAAGTATCGTCACCCTATACCTAGAGTAGATGATATGCTTGATGAATTGCATGGTGCTTGCTTATTTTCTAAGATTGATCTTAAGAGTGGGTATCATCAAATTCACATGAAAGAGGGTGATGAATGGAAAACTGCCTTTAAGACTAAGTTAGGATTATATGAATGGTTAGTTATGCCTTTTGGATTGACTAATGCACCTAGTACTTTTATGAGGCTAATGAATCATGTTTTAAGAGCTTTTATTGGGAAGTTTGTTGTTGTTTATTTTGATGATATTCTTGTGTATAGCCATAGCCTAAAAGAACATGTTGAGCATTTGAGATGTGTGTTAGATGTGCTTAGGCTTGAGAAATTATATGTTAACCTTAAGAAGTGCACCTTTTGCACAAACAAGCTTGTTTTTCTTTGTTTTGTGGTTTCTGCGCAAGGTATAGAGGTTGATGAAGAGAAGATCAAAGCCATCAAGGACTAGCCAACACCCACCAACGTCAGACAAGTGAGATCATTCCATGGCTTGTCTGGATTCTATAGGAGGTTTGTTAAGGACTTTAGCACCATGGCAGCACCTATAACAAGTGTGATGAAGAAAGATGCACCATTCAAATGGGGAAAAGAACAACAAGAAGCATTTGAGACCTTGAAGAAAAAGCTTACAAATGCTCCTTTGCTTGTTTTGCCTAACTTGAACAATACTTTTGAGATTGAATGTGATGCATCAGGTATAGGAATTGGAGCAGTTTTGATGCAAGGAGGAAAGCCCGTGGCATATTTTAGTGAGAAATTGAATGGGGCTGCATTTAATTATCCAACCTATGACAAGGAGTTGTATGCTCTTGTGAGAGCATTACAAACGTGGCAACATTATTTGTGGCCTAAGGAGTTCGTGATTCACACCGATCATGAGAGCTTGAAGTACTTGAAGGGCCAACAAAAGTTGAACAAACGGCAAGCTAAGTGGGTCGAGTTCATTGAGAGTTTTGGCTGATGGGTCACTTTGGAGTTGATAGAACATATGAGATCTTGCACGAACACTTCTTTTGGCCTAAGATGCGATATGATGTAGGAAAGCATGTTTCTAGTTGTATTGTTTGTTTGCAAGCTAAATGTACATCTATATACTCCTTTGCCTATTCCTCATGAACCATGGACACATATTAGCATGGATTTTGTGTTAGGTTTACCTCGTTCTAGGAGAGGTAAGGATTCTATTTTTGTTGTGGTAGATAGGTTTTCTAAGATGGCACACTTTATTGCATGTTCTAAAACTGATGATGCCATTAATGTAGCTAACTTGTTCTTTAGGGAAATTGTTAGATTGCAAGGAATGCTTAGAACCATTGTTTCTGATAGAGATGCTAAGTTCTTAAGTAACTTTTGCAGAACTTTATGGGCTAAGTTAGGTACTAAGTTGTTGTTTTCAACTACTTGTCATCCTCAAACTGATGGTCAAACAGAAGTTGTTAATAGGACTTTATCTACCTTGCTTAGAGCTTTGATTAAAAAGAACTTAAGAACTTCGGAGGAGTGTTTACCACATGTTGAATTTGCATACAATAGAAGCATACATAGTACTACTGGTTAATCACCTTTTGAAATTGTGTATGGCCTTAATCCTTTAACTCCTTTGGATTTGATGAGTTTATCTTTGAGTGTGCAAGTTGACATGGATGATGCAAGAAAGGCCAATTATGTTAGAGAACTTCATGAGAAGGTTAGAGCAAACATTGAAAAGAAGACTCAACACTACATGAAGATGGCTAACAAGGGGCGCAAAGAAGTTATCTTTGAACCTGGAGATTGGGTTTGGTTGCATCTATAGAAAGAGAGATTTCTTGAGAAGAGGAAATCCAAACTTTTATTTCGTGGAGATGGTCCATTCCAAGTGTTGGAGAGGATCAACAACAATGCATACAAGCTAGATCTTCCTAGTGAGTATGGTAATGTTAGTGCTACTTTTAATGTTTCTGATTTGTCTTTGTTTGATAATGATTCAGATTTGAGGACAAATCCTTTTCAACGGGGAGGGAATGTTGCGTCAAGGGCTTATCAAGGACATCAAGATGAAAATGGAGATCATGGACATAGCATGGAGAAGCATGAAGATCAAGGAGATAGCGCACAACATGTTTCAAGCACCAAGGAGATGCCGAAGATATCATTTGATCCATTGAAGATGCCATTAGGTCCAATGACAAGAGCAAAAGCTAAAAGATTCAAGGATGCATTATTCGGCCTTGTTTGAACTCATCTTGAAGACTTGAAGACCATTGAAGTTCATTTGAAGAGCTTTGATGATGATTTGGGCAAGAATATTCCCATAGATTCCAAGCCCATTACTTTGCTTGCAATCGATGGTTGATGGAGCTTTATTGCGTAATTTGGCCATTCATGGGCTTATTCTATCTTAGGTTAGTTTATTTTTATGTTTAGAAGACAATTGGATTGGGCCTTGTTTGACTAAGTCCAATCCCTTGTTCCTTGTTATTTATTTTTCCTAGTTTGACTTGGAATTAGGCTTTTTCCTTGTCTTGTCCTTTGTGTGCCGCCCAAGGCTATGTAAACCGCCAAGGGGGCTTTATTTTCTCTAGATCTAGTCGACCTCTTTGCTTATATAAAGGCACCAACCCCCCCCCCCCCTTCTAAACACAAGTTAAGTTTATCAAATAAAGAGAGTTTTCTTTTGAAAATTTAGCTTCTTTGTTCTAGTTTGAGCATACTTAGGGTTCTGTCAATCTTGTAGAGTCCTAGCAAGCAATTAGATAGTGATTATCTAGTTGTGTTTCTTATGATCTTAGGTTGTCAATTGCAGGTGTAATTGATCATCTAGTCCAACGAACGGAGATCTAATCTTTGGGAAGAATACAAGTCAACAATTCAAGGAGTTGAAGTTTCAAGTAGATCTTTGGAGGAATTCAAGGGTAGATTTGAATCTTAAACAACTAGATTCGCTTCAAGTGGCACTTGGTAGTTTGTTGGACAAATGCTAGTGTCATGGTCAAGTAAAAAGCAAAACTCAGTAGCATTGTCAACTGCTGAAGCTGAGTACATAGCTACTGGAAGTTGATGTGCCCAATTGATATGGATTTTGCATCAAATTCGAGATTTTAGAATCACCATGATTGAGGTGCCACTTTACTGTGACAATACTAGTGCGATCAATATCACCAAGAATCCTGTACAGCATTCACGAACCAAGCACATTGAGATTCGATATCACTACATCCGTGATCATGTGCTTAAAGGCCACATCAAAATTGAGTTTGTTAGTATCCTTAAACAACTTGCTGATATCTTTACTAAACCTCTTTGTGATGAGCATTTCAGTAGAATTAGGCATGAGCTTGGCATGATAGATTCTAGTAACATTTGATTAATTGCTTCATTCATTAGTTTATTACTGTCTTTAAGTGTACATACATACATGCATACAAATACACGAAAACGTGTCAGATTTTTGCCCTCTGACACGCATTTTTGATTTCCCCTCTTTCCGTACCATATACGTCCTTTCATGTCAGTACACTTTTTGAATTTCAAAAGTTTGTTTTATCCTTATTGGGTAAAGTCACTTTAAAATCCAAAAACATCAACTTACTCCTTCCTCTTCCCGAAAAACTCTTTCTTTCCAAAAGCTTTTCATTTATTTAAACTCCTCTTCTCTATTTCTTTCAGAAGCACTAATCTTCTCTCTCTCTCTCTCTCTTTCTCTCAAAATCTGTTTTCTCTCATACTTTCATACACCCTCAAATCCTCTCTTTTATTCATCTGTTGAGAAATAATGGCAAAAGGAGATACATCTAAAGCGAAGAGAAAG
Source organism: Corchorus olitorius (assembly GCA_001974825.2). Classification (NCBI taxonomy): domain Eukaryota; kingdom Viridiplantae; phylum Streptophyta; class Magnoliopsida; order Malvales; family Malvaceae; genus Corchorus; species Corchorus olitorius. The sequence goes on from AWUE01024532.1 coordinate 6,638, forward strand.
CTCTCTAAGCTTGAAGTCATCGAAGAAGAAGAGATTCTAGTTCCAGCGAAGCGAGCAAATAGCAGTTCTAAGAAGAAAGGAAGCTTTGATGGCGCCAGGATGGTGTTTCCAAAGCTCCCCAAAGCTAGTAAAATTGCAGATCGGCTGAAGATAGTGGCTTTGCGCAAAAGGTATGATGAGATTACTGAATTTCAGATTATGGCTGCAAAGTTATTAGATTGGGAAGATTTTGTAGGAGATTATACATATGGTGGAATTGAGGATAACTTTGAGAGAATGAATATGATAGGAATTGCTAATTATGAGTTTACCAAAGTGAGCCATTCCTTAGTTAAAGAATTCTTTGTTGGAGTTGCTAAGTCTGCTGATGCGATATAATCTGATGATGCTAGAGCTAAGTTTCTTAATAAGAATCTGATAGTCTGTGTCAATGGACAAGAGATGGTCATTACCCCCAAGTCCTTGGGAAAATATTTGAATATTGACTATAAGGGTGAATAAGATTTTGATGAGTCATTTGACAAGAATGCCACTTGGAGGCAAATTTCTAGTTATGATGAGGACTTGCCTAAAAATTCAGGGGTAAGATTTATCAGAAATAGCTATGTGAAAATGATCCATCAGTTTATTAGTTGTACAATCAAATACAAGAAATGTACCGTGGGATATGTGGGCAATCATGATGTATGGCTGCTGTGGAAGATCTTCAACTCTGAAAGAGTCAATATGGCAGGAATTTTCATTAGAGGCATGAAGGAAATGGCCAATAAGAAGAAAAAAATGATCTGTGGATTTGGCCACATCATCACAACTATGTGAAACAGCACCTTAGCGTTGATGACTTTAAGCCTTATGAGAAAGACTTAGTTCAAGGTTGTGTCAAGTTCTCTAAAGAGACCACTAACAGGTTCATTAAGAACACTACCAAAGAACAGCAGTTGATGGAAGCTATTGTCGAAACGTTCGGGTCCGGGGAACCTTGTCGATACGACGTTGGAAATGGAGTCGCCACTAATCTTTTTTCTAAGGTGTGATTAGTCACCTATCCGATTATTAAGTCTAATATCAACCTAAGCTTGGCGAAGACAATACTAAACCTAATACGGTCTACTTAACCAGAGTCTATGGGTTCAGGAGTCGGTTACGCTCGGGGAAGGATTAGCACCCCCAAGACGCCCGTCAAACTACGGTACCTCTAGTCTTAACTAAATCTAATGGGTTAATACTAAAGGTTGCTTTTAAATCTTGATTATTAGAGGAAAGGGGTTATAAAAGAAAATAAAACCATTTTTGAAATCAATGTCGAGAATTCGGAGAATGTAATCGAACAACGTCGATCAATTCTGTTACGATTCTCATTCACTATTTGTTCTCTTGTCGAGTCCTCCGCATCGGGAAGAAATTATGAAAATGCTGTGACAAAATCTTTTACCATCTTTGTTTTTGAAAAACCTGATCAATTTTATTAATTTCCAAAATATTCTTTTGGATTGCTTGATTAAGAAAACATTCTTCTTTGAAAACGCTTACCTTGAAAACTCTTGAATTATCCATTTCTTGATTTTTGAAAATTGAATAAGAGAACATGATTTGAAAAAACCTTTTTTGAAAACACCTTTTATTGCTTCTTTTGATTTTCTGATTTTCACCTTTTTTATTTTTGTCCTTTTTCCATTTCTAAATTAATGCAAGTATGAGAATGATGAATGCAAAGTCCAATTTATTAGTTGATTAATAAAAAGGAGTTTATTTGAATGGGCCTTTACGAACCTAGCTCGGCCCTCCAGGGATATTCGTAAAGGTCATTCAATCTCGGGGCGAAATCTCGAGAGGTCGTGCCCGAGCACCTTTACCCGAGATTAGCCCGTCATAATTAAAACACCTCTTTATTAATCGAAGCTTATAATGGTGGCATGAAATGCAAACAATTATAATAACTGGAAATAGATATGGCATGCATGTGTCTAACTACTAATTACCATGCTAACTTAAATTAATTACAAGCCCAACTATAATTGAATTAACAAATAAACTTAAAGAAACTAGAAGCCAATGGCCAAATTGGACAACTGGGGACTTTTCTGCACATAAAGAACGATCAGTGAAGTTCAGGAAATAATCAACCCAATTTACAACTCAACAATTCAAGTCAAAGATCAAAACTCACCAAATAGCAACCATAATTCTAAAATAGGAACCAAGATAATTATGGAGGTAATTTAATCTTTAAGCAAACAAGCATACAAATCATGAGCCATATTGAAGTTCAGTAAAAATCTCCTTGAAGAAAACTAGCTCTTAATCTCCAAAAATCTCAATTCTCCATTTAGAATTAACTCCCAAGAATTTGTCAATTTCCTTCCAAATTAATCTTCATTTAAGAAACTAGATCCTTAACTCTAAGTTTAATTTCCCTAGAATTAAAACTAGCTCAAAGTGTCTTACATATCATCTTTGAGCTAATTTTAATTTTGAGAAAATCTTCACTTTAAGCTAAGACCTCATTTCTAAATCAAGATTAACTTAATTGGAAATCAAAATTTAGAACCCAACATTCATCATTTTTTACAAGCATAAAAAAAAACCATCAACTGTCAACTTGAATAAAACAAAGCTTTTAACTAAAAGATTTATTTTTGGACTAAATCCTCACTTATCATGACTTAAAGCTTCACGCTTTATCAACAATAATCAAAATTTTGAGTAAAGAGCTAAACTTTGAACAATTTTCATACTATAATCATTAAACTAACAACTTTTAAAATCTAAATCTACCACATAACTTCATTTTATGCATGGATTAATTAAATCAAACCCACAAATCACAAAAAACAAGGACAAAATTGAACAACCTAATGACAAACAGTATCAAATTGCACATAATTAAAGCACCATCAAAGCAACAAGGACTGAATTGAGAGATCTAACAATGTACCTGTCCAAATCGCAAAAGCTCCTTTTTGAAACGACGTCGTTTTGCAACCAGCCTCTTCCTTTTTTAAACGCTTCTTTCTTCTTCCGCGTCTCCTTCTTCTCCCTTGGCTCGACAGTTTCTTCTTCTTTTCCACCCGAACCCTAGCTTCCTTCAATCCTCAACAGCATCGCCTCACCAAACTCCAATCATCGCTGCCACCATGCCTCGCCGCGCCACGTTCTGCCACCCCTAGACCCGTTTTTTCTTTACTAACTTTCTTGTCTTCCCCGAATCAAACAACACCGACACCCCTTTTTTACTCGATTCAAACACTTGAGTCTCCCTTTTCCCTTTTAATTCAATTCTTCTTCTTTCCACCTCAAAAATCAAATCGACCGGGTAGTCTGCAAGAGGATAGAGAGTTTTCGGAGATGGATTCGATGGATGAGAATGGGAAGATGAGTGAATCGAGTGAAGTGTCAGAGGGAAGAGAGGGAAGAAAGATGAATCTGGAGAGGGAGCAGCGTGTGGAGTTTTTTCAAGTGTGAGGAGAGAATGAAGCCTTTTTTTTGTTTCAATGGCAGAGAGGAAGAGAAGTCAGGTTGTTCTGTAGAGAGATTATGAAGATGGAGGGAATGGATATGTGTTGAAGATGTGTGTCCATTTTTGTGCAGGAGAATTCCTGGTTTCTTTGTGAGTATGTGCGTGAGAGTCCGAGGGAGACTAGAGTTTGAATTCTGGGTCTTTGTTCATCGGGAGAGCATGAGTGTTGTTATGAAGAGAAATGGATCCAGCCGAATTAGGTAGAGAGCAAGGCGATGTGTAGTACAGAGAGGATCGGGAGATGAGATGTGTGAGAGAGAATCTGGTGGGATGATCAGAATGGTCAGGTGAGGTAGATGATGTATGTGAGTGAGATTTTTTTCAGTGGGTAGTTGTTTCAGAGAGTAGTGAGAGAGGTTGGAGAGGTTTTTGGCGATGAGAGTGAAGATGAATGGAGTAGTTGGTGTGTAGTGTAGAAGAAAAAAAATCGAGATCAGAGGGAATGTCTGTGGAGAGCTTCCGTTGAGTGAAAGGTTATGAGATGATTCTTTCAGAGAGTAGTGAGAGATTTTTTAGTCTAGATTCTTTTTCTTTTCCTCTTAACCAATTCCCCTACTTTGTAGCTAACCAATTCTGTCTCTTTCTGCAGGTTCTTTGTATTTGTCGAACTTTGTGGGCTATTGATCTGGGAAGATAAGGCTCAAGGGATAATGAGCTGTCCTTGGTGAGCTGTGCGGAGGGTGATCTAGCAAAGGGTCTCCTCTTAGGTAAATTTCTCTCTTTCTCTGTCTATTGGGAATGTTCTGCTGGTTTCAGTGTAGTGAGCCTTCCTTTGCTTTGTAATCCTGACCTTAATTACTGAGATTTAAATAATCATGTGAACCTTGGCACTTGCTTTACTGCTTTGTGATTAAATTGAAATGCTCTTGGACTGAAATTCCTTGTTGATGCTTGTTTGCCTATTTTTTAACTATGCCATTCCCATTTGCTTGATTACCATTGAGCCAAACCTTAGCTTACTTATGATGCTCTGCTTTAATTTAGCTGCACAATTTCTTTTCTCAAACTTTGTTATCCTGTCATGTCTTTCCCTGCTTGCCATTCAATTTTGTTTCATGCTCTACTTGAATTCAAACTGCATACTTCTTGCTGAAATGCCTCGTCCTGTGATGCCCCCTGATTTGTGTGTTCATCGGTAATACTTCAAGCTTGATGAGGCTGACCTTGAGAGCTATGATAAAATGCAAGTGGTTTGCCCATAGTCATAGGCCCTATATGTTTCTGTTTCTATTTCTTGTTGGGATCGGTTGCCTGTTCCTGTGAGTTGGACCTAAAATGCTTGTGTCAAACTTGCTGCAATTGAACCTGTATGTTAACTGATTTTGGCTATCCACTGGCACTTGTTCTGTTATATCTCACTATTTTGGGATGCTTTGAATCATGAAAGCAGTGGCACTGCTTTTGGTGTTTATGTGATGCTGAATGTGCACCTAAACTTTGTACCTCTACTTCTAGATTCCCGAGACTGCTTGCTGCTTCTGCATTGTGACCATCTTTTGTTTTCCTTGCTTTCGCTATCACCCTGACTTAGCAACTTATAGTCTATTTTCCTGCATGCATTCATCTCCCCATGGCTTTGATGGGATGATGAGGCCTTGAATTCAATCTTGGCTCTCTCAATCCCTAAAGCCTACAAACAATCTTTCCCCAGGCTTATTTCAATCCATCCTTGCATGTTTGCTGTAATTATAGCTCTTCATTGTTTGATGATTCATGCATAGCTTCTGTACTTGTGCTTTTGCCATATCTTTAATCTGCTTTCTTAACTTGCATTTGCCTCATGACACATTCGCCAATCAATGGTGTCTGTGTATAAAGTCTGGGGCAACATTTTTGTCTTGTGTACCTTTTTTCTAACATGCAAGGGTAAAGTCCAACCAAGGGGTGTAAAACTGCTATGAACTCATGGGATGACACAAAGGGAGCATAGAGGTGATTTAAAGGAAAGGAGAGTTGCTGCCTTAGATCCTTTATCAAGGCTGTAAACATTTTCCATATGCCAAAAGGGAGGAAGGAAGGAAAGTAACAAGGGAGGAAAATCCACAAAGCCATCTTCTGATCTTATAATTGTAAACCAAATTAATGTTTTTGTTACTAATTCAAACTGAAAGTTGTAAAATGCAAATGGACCATTTTTCTATTATATTTTGTGAAATATGTAAAGCTAAATCTTGAGAAATGAAATGTAAACAAATAAATGAAGAATTGAACTCTTTTTTTTTCCCATTTCTTTTTTTTTTTTTTACATTTTCATAATAGCAATGCCATAATGTATGAAATACCTAGCAACTGAACGATGCGAATCCTAATTCTTCCTAGCGATGTGAGCGAAGTAGTCTTGATAGGTCACTATGAACCAACATTGGATCGAGATAAATATCTACAAATGACAATGCCAAATTACTAATTGAAGTCAATCACGGAGTATGCAAATGCAACTGCAATCAAATTAATCGAAATAGAATATGCAAATGCAATTGTAGTACAAAGCTAACTGTAGTACAAAGCTAAGAAGAAATATATTTTTTTGGATTTCTAATGCAATCTAGATGACTAAAGATGGATTAGTTAATCTAAATTAAATGTGAACTTAAAATGACCAAAATGCCCCTGAATATAAAAATGACCAAAATGCCCCTATATGACCTTGAGTGCCAATTAAGAAATGACTTAATTTAAATTGAAAGGATATGGACAAAAATGGGTGTCTACAGCTATTGCCAAGAATGTTGCAACAGAGGCAAAGAAAGGTGGAGATGCTATTATGAATAAGATGGATGGTCTTGCAGAAGCAATGAGAGTAGATATTATAGGTTTAACTCAGGAGATTGGAAAGATGGCTAGTTTTATAGGAACTCTGGCTGGAAACACTGGAGTGCTGTGTGTGAAGTTCATTAATGACATGAATCTAATCATGTCTAATCATGATCAACTGGAGCAGTGTTACAAGGAGCTGGCAACTTCCTATTTGAATAAAGAAGTCAGAGAATCTACTGTGGGAGAAACAATGGAAGCATTTAAGAAAAGAGATGAAGAGCTCAGAAAGATGGGCAAGAAGTCGAAAGAAAAGTGGGATGCTCAAATGAAACCTCATGGGTATATACCAGCAGAAGATCCAAAACAGACAAAGGAGGCAGAAGAAAATCTGGAGGAGGCTAAACAACAGAGGAAAAATGGTGAGCAGGAGAAAAAAGCCAAGGAAGCTGGTAATGTTGAGAAGTCTGCAGAAAAGAAGAAGCAAGCTATCATTCCATCTGATAGCTCTGATGAAGAAAAAGATGATGATCACAAGTCAACTGTAGATAGCTCATCCACAGGCGACAAGTCCAAGAAAGATGATGAGAAAGTTGAAGAAGAAAGAGTTGAGGAAGAAAGGCAAACAGAAGAGAATGAAGCCACTAATGCAGAAAAGCAGGAACAAGAGGCTACAAAGAAGAAGGAAGCTGATGAGACTATCAAGGGAACGATTGATGACATTGATGCCATGCTGATTGATGAACCGTCTGCTGAAGATGCGAGTAAAGCAAAGGAAAAGGAGGAGTTAGCAATGGAAATCTACAAAGGTGTTCAAGTTACTCCTAAAAAGGGATCTCGCAAGGGAGGTGTTAAGAAGAAAGATGTCACTTCAAGCAAGATTGCAGGAACTGGCAGAGTGACTAGATCAAGAGTAGCCAAGGAGGTTGAGATAATTGTAACAACTCCTAGTCCCTCTGGAAGCAGATCAAAATCAGAGTCATCACAACAAAAGTCTACTCCCAAAGCCATCATTCCCTCAAGCAGCTCTGAAGAAGAAGTTGAAGGAACTAAGGATTAGAGTGCATTGGCTGCATTGTTTTATTCTCTCTATGCATCCTGAACATTTCATGCATTTCATATGCATTTTAAATTATGTCTTTATTGTCTGTTTGGTTTGTATTTTGGCACCTACTGAGTGCCTTGGATATTCTGAATATTTGCTTTAAGGCATGTGGATGTCTCTTATCTATTTTATGCTTTCTGAACTATTTTTAGTGTATGTGCTTTTCCTTCTAACAATTTCTTGCAGGAACTTTGAACCTTTTTTGCTTATGACAAAAAGGGGAAGAAGTATTGTGAATTGAGCTTATTGAATATCTGTTTTTTATATGCTATGGTATATAATGCTTTATCTAAGTGTGTTCAGCATTAAACACCATCATGCTTAAAGGAAACTTTGGCATGCTTGGATGGGGTCGATGGGGAAAATGAATTGACTAACTCAAGGGGAGTTTAAAGACTTCAATGGTAAGGGGGAGAAGTATTGTGAATTGAGCTTATTGAATATCTGTTTTTTATATGCTATGGTATATAATGCTTTATCTAAGTGTGTTCAGCATTAAACACCAGCATGCTTAAAGGAAACTTTGGCATGCTTGGATGGGGTCGATGGGGAAGATGAATTGACTAACTCAGGGGGAGTTTAAAGACTTCAATGGTATATCTTTTGTGAAGCCCTCTTTATTTGGCTGAACTTAACTATATATATATAAATATATTTATGCGACTATTGGGATTTTCTGAAAATTTCTAGTTCTTATCTTACCTATATCTTTAGTTTTCTCTAACTTTATTCTGGACTTTGCTTATAATTCTCTGATATAGACTTGATATATTACTCTGATTAATTCTGAATTTAGATGGCATGAATTTAGGGGGAGTTATATCTTACTATATTAATTCCCTATATTCTGTTAGCTATTTCTCTCAATTCAGGGTTAGTTTTGTCATCATCAAAAAAAAGGGGGAGATTGTTGAACCTTACTGATTTTGATGATAACAAAATAAACCCAAGTATGTTAGCTAATACATCTACTTAGTGTGCAGTGAAGTCTTTAACCGCAGAAAGGTTGAGCATTGTAGACTCCTAAAAAAGAAAGCTTCATTGGTGACACAAATCCTTAGGCGCATTGAAAGCTCAAAGTACCCAAGGAAATTTAGTTGAAGCCAAAGGCAGCGATTTCAGAATGCAAAGCTCAAGTTTGAAGATATGTATTCAAGTCAACATGCATGAAGTTTATTCAAGTTAAGCTAAATTATTTGAAGATAGAAGAGGACTGTAAGATATTGTGGGATTAACGATCTAGAGATTAAAGCAACTAGCAGCTACAGGACAAACAGTGCGGATGCACTGAAGCGATCAATGTCAAACGGACGTGCTAGAGCTGTCTATAGCTGGCGCGACTAAAAGACAAGAAAAACGGGAAATTGGTTTGAATTTCAAACTTAACAGCTAGTTCGCTAGAGAAAAGTATAAATACTCAAATCTAACCGTTTGAGTTCAAGTTTTGGAGCATCATTTATGATCAAATCATTTACTCTCTCCAGAATTTCAAAAATCCCTAAAATCCAAGTCTTGCTCTCTTTATAGTTTATTCTTTTAGCTTGGATATTTGTAATAGTGCTTAAAGTTTATACCTTTAGATTGTATTAGGCCTGATTGTGTGTATTCTGATCTCTTAGGATCGTTTTTACACTTTGATACTCTGTGTTTCTGATTTTGGTTAAGTGCGGGTTGTGCACTTGTGTTTGTTCAAGTGTGGGTTGTGCACTTGGGATTATTTTGAGTGTGGGTTTGCACTCGTGTCAAAGCTTTGGGTTTGAAGTTTTGGGATTGAAATAGGTGTTGTGAAGACCTGGTTAACTTCACTGTTTAGTGGATTTTAAAATCTTTGGTGTGGTATCCATGGTAAAGGACATAGGTGTGAAAGGCCGAACCTCTATAAATCGCCGTGTCCACAATCTTCCATCCATTCCTTCATCATTCCAATTTTATCTTCTCCTACTCTCTTTACTGTTCCACTATTTAGTTGTTAACGTCTTTATTTCCATCCATTACTTTTTCATCTGCCTTATGTTATTGTTTATCTCTCTGCTTTGCATTAGTGACTTTAACGACGAACTCTGAACTAGTGTCTTTAACGCATTTTTCAGAGAACTCAAAATTTCGATTAAGTGTTATTCACCCCCCTCTAGCACATCTAAGTGGACCAACAAGGAGGAAAGCCTGTAGCTTACTTTAGTGAGAAATTGAATGGGGCTGCATTGAACTATTCAACCTATGATAAGGAGTTGTATGCTCTTGTGAGAGCATTGCAAACTTGGCAACACTATTTGTGGCCTAAAGAGTTTGCGATTCACATTGATCATGAGAGTTTGAAGTACTTGAAAAGCCAACAAAAGTTGAAAAAACGAGATGCTAAGTGGAAGGAGTTCATTGAGTATTTTCCTTATGTGGTGCGATATAAGAAAGGTAAGGCAAATGTTGTTGCTGATGCATTATCAAGGAGGTATGTGTTACTTTCCACACTTGAATCTAAATTTCTAGGATTTGAGTGCATTAAAGACTTGTATGCTTTGGATGCTTGCTTTGGTGATATCTATAAAGCATATGTTAAACCTGGTTTTGGAAAGTATTATATGCATAATGGATATTTGTTTAAAGAATCTAGATTATGTAATCCTTATTGTTCTTTGCGTGATGTGCTTATGAGGGAATCGCATGAAGGGGGTTTAATGGGTCATTTTGGTGTTGATAGAACATATGAGATCTTGCATGAACACTTCTTTTGGCCTAGGATGCGATATGATGTAGGATAGCATGTTTCTAGTTGTATTGTTTGTTTGCAAGCTAAATCTACATCTAAACCTCATGGATTGTATACACATTTACCTATTCCTCATGGATTGTATACACATTTACCTATTCCTCATGAATCTTTGACACACATTAGCATGGATTTTGTGTTAGGTTTGCCTAGATCAAAGAGAGGTAAAGATTTTGTTTTTGTTGTGGTTGATAGGTTTTCTAAGATGGCACACTTTATTGCATGTTCTAAGACTGATGATGCCATTAATGTAGCTAACTTGTTCTTTAAGGAGATTGTTAGATTACATGGAATGCCTAGAACCATTGTTTCTGATAGTGATGCTAAGTTCTTAAGTCATTTTTGGAGAACATTATGGAGTAAGCTAAGTACTAAATTGATGTTTTAAACAACATGTCATCCTTAAACGGATGGACAAACTGAAGTTGTTAATAGAACTTTAACTACCTTGCTTAGAGTTTTAATTAAAAAGAACTTAAGAACTTGGGAGGATTGTTTGCCGCGTGTTGAATTTGCATATAATAGAAGCATACATAGTACTACTGGTTATTCACCTTTTTAAATTGTGTATGGTTTTAATCCTTTGACTCATTTGGATTTGATGAGTTTACCCTTGAGTGTGCAAGTTGACATGGATGGCAAAAGGAAGGCCGAATTTGTTAGAGAACTTCATGAGAAGGTTATAGCCAATATTAAGAAGAAAACACAACACTTCACGAAGATGGCTAACAAGGGACGCAAAGAAGTCATATTTGAGCCTGAAGATTGGGTTTGGTTGCATCTAAGGAAAGAGAGGTTTCTTGAGAAGAGGAAATCCAAGCTTTTACCTCGTGGAGATGGTCCATTCCAAGTGTTGGAGAGTATTACTAACAATGCCTACAAGCTAGATCTTCCTAGTGAGTATGGTAATGTGAGCACTTCTTTTAATGTTGCTGACTTGTCTCTTTTTGATTATGATGCATATTTGAGGACAAATCTTCTTCAAGGGAGGGGATGATGCACTCAAAGTTGATCATGGACATGAAGATGACAATGGAGATCAAGGAAAGGATGAGCATGGGTTGCAAGGAAGAATGAAGATGCAAGGAGATCATGGAGAGATCGAAAAGCATGTTCCAAGCACCAAGAAGATGCCAATCGATCCATTGAGTATGCCATCGGGTCCTATGACAAGATCAAGCTAAAAGGTTCAAGGATGCACTTATGGGCCTTATTCGAACTCATCTTAAAGACATGAAGGTCATCGATGTGCAATTGAAGAGCTTTGGTGATGATTTGAGCAAGCATTCATCCATTCATTCCAAGATCATCACCTTACTTGCAATCGACATGTAGTTGGGTTTACATAGGTCAATTCGGCCTTGTGTGGGCCTAATCTATCTTGGATTAGCTTATTATTAAGTTTAGATGACATTAATGATGGGCCTTGTTTGACTAAGTCCAATCCTTGTTTAATTATGCCTTGTTATTTATTTTTCCTAGTTGGACTTGGATTAGTTTTCCTTGTCTTTTATTTGGGCTTGTGATCGAGTCGTCAGTAAACCACAAAATAGATCGACACAAATTTTAACTATAGAAGCTAGGGTAAGTAGGGGTCGAATCCACAGAGAGAATGGTTATCTTCTTTTCCTAATCAATTAGCTTAAATTCACACAAACAAAAGAAAATATTGATGATTGAAAATATAACTAATTAAGAACAATAAAAACAATAAATTAAACTAAAGCAAATTATAGCAATTATCTAAGAAAACAATTATAATAAAGAATCCTCAAACATAGAATTAATATCACTCTTGACAAAAATACATGGATCATCGATATCAAAAGATTATGAAACAATGGATAGCCTGCGTAAGTAAAGGAAACCAATTGGAACATAGCTTTCACAATTAATTACCTTAACCCCAAAATAATTACCATATATATGAAGTAATTGGAATATAACTTTTCACAATTAATTCCATTTAATCTAAATATAATTCTTTATCACTTTGGCTTAAGATTTATAAAGATTAAAGCATTAAGAACAAGTAATTCTAAGCAAGCACAAAAGCAATAAGAATATCACATACAAATTACTTTTGATTCATAAATCCCTTGAAAAGAATTAGAATTAACTAACTCATATTCAATTGCTACCAATAATCAACCTAGTAGACTTCTATCTAGATTTAATTTAGCATATGTAAAACCTAATTTATCAAGAGAGTATCGATCCAATCCATCAAAACAAGCAAACATAGAATTAAAACAGAGATTTAAGAAATACCCAAATAAAATTTCACTGATAAGTGCAAAATCTCCCCATGATTAAGTCAAGAGGTCAATTAAATTCTACATTGGAGAAAAGAAAAGAACTACTCACTAATGAATTGAGTGAGCATCAAAGAAAAAAGATAAAGAAAACTTAGCTATGGAGGAGGAAGAGAGAGGCCAACAGCTCCTAGATTCAAGAAAACCCTCCAAATTTTCAATAAATCTCAAAATACAATACAATCTAAAATCCTAGATTCAAGGTGACTATTTATAGTGGAAAATAACCCTAAAGACTCCAATCATAATTATGATAGGATTCTAATATCCCTTAGACTGAATTTTACTCTAACATGGTCTCCAAGTTGGATTAAAGGTCTTCTTAAAGTAAAATTTGGTCTTGAGAAAAATTTTGGAATCGTGCAAAAAATTCGACAACAATTTCGAAATTGAACCTGGCAGAACTGGGCCTTGGGCTTCAAAGCAAAGTTGTAGATCTCGAAGTCCTCTTTCCAACGCCTACTCACACGCATTTTTTGGAGGTCTGAGTCAAAAGTTATGGTCTTTTTACCAAGATTGCGCAGAATCCTAATCCAATTAGGAAAGGATTGCGAGAATTGGATATTTTACAGGGTTTGTGCCGCACAAATTGGGCTTTCTCTTCAATTGTGGGCCCAGCTGGGCTGGTTAATATCCCATATAAAATATTCATACTTCCATATCTACAAAGCTTCTCCATAGCATGTCTTCAATCTTTCACGATTTAAGCTCAATCCTTAATTCTTGCTCCTTGAAATATTTCTTCAATGGTCTTCATGACTTGAAATTATCCTCAATTAATCTTCAATCATGAACTTCGAATCTCCAAATCTTCACTCAAAATTGCTAAGTCCATATTTGTGCAAAAAGTCATCATTTTAGCTCCAAAAATAGTGAAAAACAACAAGTTTCCACTTTTCTACTCTTCAAGACCTAAAAACACAAATACTTGCAAAATAGGGTTAAACCACACATAAAAATACCAAAAAGCATAGGAAAATGATCATAAAAATAGCTTTAATTTTGGCTCGATCATAATTCTCCCAGACTAAACCTTTGCTAGTCCCTAGCAAATTAGTGCATAAAAACTGAGAAAACAAAAACTAAACTAATGCAAATAAAGATTCCACTTTCGAAGGTTTACGGCGACACTTAGCACGTAATGCCATCCATTAAGCCTAAGACTGATAGAGATGCTTAGGAGGTGTTTTGTCACCTGAGGGTTCTCTTAACTAGGACGACACCCATAAACATGTTTAAACTGACTCTTTAGACATTGGGTTAGTGTTAAAAACAAAACAAACTTTATACAAATCTATGTTTTAATCTTTAAAAACCATTCTTTTCAAAAAAATCAATTTTAAATGCATACACATATCAAGGATCAATGCAATCATGAAATTAGAATAACAAAGAATAATAAGAGCACTCAATTCAAAAGATCAAGAAATAGCAAGTATCTTTATTCTTAGGTAACCATAATTAAAGTAAATCTAATCACTTACCATTTTTGACATCTTATAATTACTTCTTTTCGATATGCTTGTGTATTCATCTTTATCTCCATTACTCAAAGAAAGGTAATATCATGGATACAAATCAAGGATTTTCGTGGGTTATAATATATTTTTGAGAGTAATTGTTTAGAAAATAAGGTTACTAACCTTTAAAGTGTTCATGATTTTGGGGTCACTAACTCCCTTTTATTTTATTTTTTTCAGAGGGAGAATACTTCCACAATTCCATGCCTCCTATCCACTTTTAAGGTTACTAACCTTTTTTATATATATTATTTAAGAGTTACAACTATAAAAAGATCAGAAGCACCTCTTCTCCTTTTCATGAAAACACTTCTTTTGAAAAGATTTTTTAACTACCCTTTTTATAAGTAGTCCCCCACACTTGTTCTTAACATTTCCATAACATGCTAGAAATCAATCTATGAATAAAGCTTTTTTTCCTTTTTAAGGGGGCGTTTGGTTGGGGGTGATCAAAGATCACCTATGGTGATCTTTGCAGGTGATCTCAAATCACCCCGTTTGGTTACACTTTTTGGTTTGGTGTGATAATCCGGATTACTCCCTGATCACCCCTCTAAGGGTGATCTGGATTACCACCATAAACCCATGTATTCTTTGATCACCGGTGATCTTGCATCACTGGTGATCTTAGATCACTAGTGATCTGAGGGTGATCATAACCAAACACCCCTAAGGGTTACTAACGCGTTTTTTTTTTTTTTTTTTTATGAGTGACAACTATAGAAAGATCAGAAGTACCTCTTCTCCTCTTTCATGAAAACACTTCTTTTATAAATTTTTTTAACTACCCTTTTTATAAATAGTCCCTCACACTTGTTCTTGACATATCCATAACATACTTTCATAATTGTAATTTCAACAAGATTAAACACAAGTTCTAGAAATAGATTATTATAGAAGCAATAAATAAATAAGCTCATATCACAAACTCTAATTATACCTAATTCTAAGAAATCAAATGACATGCTAAAAATCAATCAATGAATAAAGCATCCTTAAAAATTCTAAGCATTCATTAATCATAATCAAATCAATCTCTTAATATATGCATGAAAAAAAAATCAAAATTTTCAGAAAAAAAAATCATGGCATGGATCTATGCATGTAGACTCTCTCCCCCACACATAAAAGACACATTGTCCTCAGTGTATTACTTTTAACAAAAAATAAAAATTTGAGTTTTTTGAAATTTTTGGAAAAATCATGTGAATGCAAATGTGTGAAAAGTGTCGTTAAAAATAGATGTGCTAATGAAAGACTTGACTCACAAAGAAAGTGTATACCCAATCAAGTAATTCAAGTAAATCATAGCATCAATCATAGCAATCATAGCATATATGTCATAATAAAGATCCAAATCAAAGCATAGAAAACATTAAAAATAACAAATAAGGTACAAATGCAAACAACTAATTCAAATCAAGGAATAGGCAATCAATAAAAGCAATAATCAATGCAAAGAAAATAAATAGACAGAGTTAAAGAAAGCTTCTTTGTTTTCAAGCGTAAGCTCCATTTGCAAATCCTTGCTTCTTAAACTCAACTCCTTTCTAATTCCTTTGGCAATTATCCAAAAACGCAAGCTCCATTTGATCGTTTTTGGTTCCTCAATATGAAATCCTAAAAAGAAAAAGAAAAACAAAAGAAAGAAAAATTAAATGTTAGTAAAGTCTTGGGTTGCCTCCCAAGCAATGCCTTTCTTTTATGTCTTTGGCTAGACTTTGTCCTTTGTTAATCTTTGGAAGGAGGAGGGTAAACATGTTCTTCCAGATTCATTTCTTCGATCCAATATGTCGGCATTGGCTCCAAGAATGGTTTGAGTTGGTGCCATTGACCTTGAAAGACACTTTCGTAGTCGTATTCTGAATTTCGACAGCTCCATGTGGAAATACTTTGATCATTTCATAAGGGCCAGCCCATCTTGATCGTAATTTCCCTGGAAACAACTTCAGTCGACTATTGTATAGGAGAACTTTTTGACCTTCATGAAATGATTTTCTCAAAATTCCCCTATCATGTAGTGTCTTTGTCTTCTCGTTGTAGATTCTGGAATTTTCATAGGCCTCGTTTCTTATCTCTTCAAGTTCTTGCAACTGAAGCTTCCTTTGAACCCCAGCTTTGTCAAAGTCGAGGTTGCATTGCTTCACTGCCCACCATGCTTTATGTTCTAACTCCACAGGTAAATGACATGGCTTACCAAACGCAATTCTGTATGGAGACATACAAATTGGCGTTTTGTAAGCAGTACGGTAGGCCCATAAAGCAACTCCTAGTCGTTGGCTCCAATCTTTCCTTTGCACGTTCACTGTCTTCTCAAGAATCAACTTCACTTGATGATTAGAAACCTCAGCTTGCCCACTGGTTTGAGGATGGTATGATGTAGATACCTTGTGACAAACTCTATATTTCTCTACCAATTCCTTCACTACATTGTTGCAAAAATGAGTACCTTTGTCACTGATGAGAGCTCTTGGAATTCCAAATCGATGAAGAACATTGTTCTTCAAGAACTTGATGACGGCCCTAGCATCATCCTTCTAAGTAGCAACGGCTTCAACCCATTTGGAGACGTAGTCCACAACAAGTAAAATATAGTTGTTCTTGCAAGATGAAGGAAAAGGTCCCATGAAGTCAATCCCCCAAACATCAAAGATTTCAACCACAAAGATTGGCGACTAAATCATTTGATGTCTTTTCGAGATGTTGCCCACCTTTTGGCATTGTGGACAAGTCTTGCAGAACTCATAAGAATCACGGAAGATTGTTGGCCAGTAGAATCCACAATCCAAGATCTTTCGAGCTGTCTTCTTGTGCCCAAAGTGTCTTCCACATGTGATGCGCCAAGGACTCATCATGGTCTTGAAGAGCATAATGGAGATCTTGGAGAGGATGTGCATATGCGGCAAGGAGGCATGGAGAAGCATAAAGATCAAGGAGATATCACACAACATGTTTCTAGCACCAAGGAGATGCCAAAGATGCCATTTGATCCATTGAAGATGCCATTAGTCCCAATGACAAGGGCAAGAGCTAAAAGGTTCAAGGAAGCTTTGTTTGGCCTCATTAGAGTTCATCTTGAAGAGTTTAAAGCCATCAGAGATCATTTGAAGCCCATTGGAGATCATCAACAAAGGAATATTCCCATTGATTCCAAGTTGTGCATTCTTCTTGAAATCGATGAGCATTCGGTCATTAGAGTTGTAATTTGGCCATTGTGGGCTTAATTCTATCTTAGATTAGATATTTATTTAGTTAGGAACCTTATTTGGGTTGGGCCTTATTTAATTAAGTCCAATCCTTAGCTAATTTTCTATTGATTGTATTTTTGGATAGTTTCTAGAAGCTCCATTAGGGTTAGCCGCCTATGGCTATTGAGGAGGCGGTTTAGGGGGTTTTCTAAGGGGGGGTTGCGCAAGGCTTTGCCTATATAAAAGCTCTACCTCCCTCTTGTAAACACAAGTTAAGTTTTCAATAAAGAATTTGAGGTTATTCACCCAAATTGATTATCTTAGCTTCATTGTTCTAGTTTGAGCAAAACTTAGGGTTCTTCAATCTTGTAGAGTCCTAGCAAGCAATTAAGTTGTGATTTCTTGATTGTTTGTGAATCTTGTGTTCTTGAGTTGACAATTGCAGGTCTAATTGAAGACATAAGGCCGACGAAAGAAGAATAATCACCATGTGAGGGTCATCGATCTACTCATCTAGAAGTTGAAGAAGTTCAAGTCGAGTTTGATAGATTTTCAAGGCTAGATTTGAATCTAATACAACTAGATTCGTATCAATTGGTAATCAGAGCATAGGTTGTCATCTTCAATCGGTAAATCTATCCTTCTATCCATCTATCATTAGGTTTTTCATCCATCTCATTCATCAAAGTTCTTATCGCAACTTTCAATTTTCAAGATCTAAAAATTCCGAAAATTCAAAAATTTATTGTGGCTTCATCCTAACTCCAATTACTTTGAAATTTCAGATTTGGAGTCCTCATACCTTGTAGTTTAATCGAAAAATATTTCAAAAATAAAAAAAAAAAAAATTTTCAAGTAGAATCTTGTGAAATTTATTCTGGCTTCGTTTGAACTCGGAAAGCTTTGAAATTTGAGATCTAGACTTCTTTTAGTGTGATCTTTATCGGAAAAATACTGAAAAAAATCAAAAAACTCGGTGGTGTCTGCCGCAATTTTGATCTAGGGTTCTTATCCGGGTATATTGGGGATTAGGGTTTTCTTTTCGCAATTGGTTCAATTGATTGCATCAAACCCTAATTGATTGTTTGTTTGAGTTTCTTGGGTTGCTTTTGCTGTGAATTGAAGTTTGTTTTGCAGAATTTTGCAATCAAAGCCCTATTGGATACAAGTGGTTTAAAATTGGATCTAAGTGGTACTAGGGTTTTCTTTTGATTACATTGATTGATTTGTGTTGATTGTGTTTTGTGCAGCAAGTTTGGGAGACAAAAGGCTGTTTGGATTGTATAAAGAACACTTTTCTTTTGATTCACTTAAGTTATTGCTCTTAATTGTTTGTTCCTCAAGTAGGTCACGAGAAGAAAGAAGGCTCTAACAATTTGCTCTTATTAAGCCTATTGAAGCTAGAAAAAGGCATAATCTTGTGAGATCATTAAAAGAGTAGTGGATCGCCAATCCATAGGTTGAGTGCCAAACACGAGGGCACAACAAAGGTAAAGCACACACACACTAGTGAGGATTTCTTATTACTAATCTTTCTTTGTGTGTAGGTACAATGGGAGATCAAAATCAAAACAATGACTTGGCTACCATGATGCAAACACTCATACAAAGATTAGATGCCATGGATGCAAGGATGGAAAATATGGCTAAAGCTCAACAAGAGCCACCACCTCAACAAAGGGAGAACCAAGTCGCACCAAACAATGAACAAAGGGATCAACAACAACAACCTCAAAGGCAACTTGCTAGGAGAGTTGATCCAATGGAAAGATTAAGGCAACAAGAACTTGGAGGTCAGCCTACAATGAAAACTTGCGGCCTAGGAGAGGTGAACCAAGGGAGGAGATTAAAGACAACATCAAATACAAAATCCCAAAGTTCAATGGGAGAGGGACACCTTCGGATTACTTGGATTGGGAGTCAAAGCTAGACATGTATTTTGATTATCACCCCTATGCCGAATCTAAGAAGGTACAAATTGGTATTCTTGTATTTGTTGAGAATGCTTTGAATTGGTATAATCAATTGGTGCAGTCAATGAGAAGAAATTTGGAGAGACCTATAGATACTTGGGCGGAATTGAAGAGTGTCATGAGAAAGAGATTTGTGCCAAGCTACTACATCAACTTCCTTTACCAAAGTTTGCAAACCTTGAGGCAAGGGTCAAAGAGTGTTGATGAGTACTACTCAGAGATGATGTTGTTGATGTCTAGAGCCGAAATTGAGGAACCAACACAAGCCACCATGGCTAGGTTTCTTGCGGGGTTAAATAGAGAGATTCATGATATTGTGGAGATGCAACAATATTTTGATGTTGAGGACTTGTTACAACAAGCTTTGAAGGCCGAGGGACAAGTTAAGAGGAGTGGCGCAAAGAAGGGATTTTCATCATCAAACTCATGGAAAACTCCAATTAAGAAAGATGAGAAATCTTCCAAAGAGAAGGAGGTTGCACAACAAAAGGGAGTAAGTTCTACATCCGATTCTAAACCTTCATCTAGTTCTTCCTCTAAATCTCATGTTAAGTGTTTTAAGTGTCAAGGATATGGTCATTATGCCAAAGATTGTGTCAATAAGAAGGTGATGTATCTTAATGATCATGGTGAGATAGTGAGTGAAGATGAGGAATTCAATTTGGGTTCAAGTGGTGATGGGGATGATGAGGAGGAGTCTGCGCAAGAAGAGAGTAATGATGATAGTAAGGGATATGCACTTAAGAATTTGGTTGCTAGAAAGACTTTGAGTGCTTTTGTGAAAGCAGATGTGCACAATCAAAGAGAAAACTTGTTTCATACTAGGATGTATGCGAATGGGAAGCCTAGTAGTGTGATCATTGATGGTGAGAGTTGTACAAACATAGCTAGTGTTTACTTAGTGAAGGAGATGCAATTACCCACTACCAAACACCCTAAACCTTATAGTTTAGGATGGATCAACGACAAAGAGGAAATTAAAGTTAACAAACAAGTTTTAGTTTCTCTTTCTTTGGGCAGGTACAATGAAGATGTTTTGTGTGATGTTCTACCAATGCAAGCATGTCATGTACTACTTGGTCGACCATGGCAATTTGACAACAAGGTACATCATGATGGTGAGGCCAATCAGTATACTTTCATGTGTGGTAAGAAGCCTTTTACTTTAATTCCTTTATCACCTCAAGAAGCTTTAAAGGATCAATTGAAATTGAGGGATGATTTTGCTAAATTAGAATCTGAATATAGGACTCAGGAAAAAATAAAGCATGCTAAGTCTAGTTCTAATTGTGTTGAAAACAAGGCTGTTTTGGTTGATAGTTCTAAGAAAGTTGTTAAAGAGTGTATGTTAGCTACTAAGAGTGAGATTAAAAATGCTTTGAAAAATAATTCTGTTTTGATCTTGCTTATGCTTAAAAATACACTTGTTGCTACTAACAACTTGGATGGAGAGCTTCCATGCAACTTGTTTCTCTTTTGAGTGATTATGCAGATTTGTTTCTTGAGGAGATTCCTAGTGGTTTACCACCAATTAGAGGGATTGAATATCAAATTGACTTCATCCCTAGGGCGCAAATTCCAAACAAGCCAGCATATAGGACAAACCCTAATGAAACAAAGGAGTTGGAGAGTTGCTAGAAAAGGGCTATGTGCGCGAGAGTCTTTCTCCATGTTCAGTTCCAGTTTTGCTTGTTCCTAAGAAGGATGGAACTTGGAGAATGTGTGTTGATTGTAGGGCAATAAACAACATAACAGTTAAGTATCGCCACCGTATTCCTAGATTAGATGATATGCTTGATGAATTGCATGGTTCTTGCTTATTTTCAAAGATTGATCTTAAAAGTGGATATCATCAAATTCGCATGAAAGAGGGTGATGAATGGAAAACTGCTTTTAATACTATGTTAGGATTGTATGAATGGTTAGTTATGCCTTTTGGATTAACTAATGCACCTAGTACTTTCATGAGATTAATGAATCATGTTTTAAGAGCTTATATTGGAAAGTTTGTTGTTGTTTATTTTGATGATATACTTGTGTATAGCCGCAACTTAGAGGAACATATTGAGCATTTGAGATGTGTTTTAGATGTACTTAGGGTTGAGAAGTTGTATGCTAACCTTAAGAAGTGCACCTTTTGCACAAACAAGCTTGTTTTTCTTGGTTTTGTGGTTTATGCGCAAGGTATACATGTTGATGAGGAGAAGATCAAAGCCATCAAGGATTGGCCAACCCCCACCAACGTTGGTCAAGTGAGATCCTTCCATGGCTTGGCTGGATTCTATAGGAGGTTTGTTAAGGATTTTAGCACCTTAGCCGCCCCTATTACTAGTGTGATGAAGAAGAATGCACCATTCAAGTGGGGAAAAGAGCAACAAGAAGCATTTGAGACTTTGAAGGATAAATTAACTAATGCTCCTTTGTTTTAGGTGTTGTTTGTGATGAAACAAATTCTGTTTTGGATGCTAATTATGATGAAAACAAATCTGTTTTGGTTGATCATAGCATTGAAAATAGGACTGTTTTGAGTGAAAGAAAAGAGACTTCTAAGGAAGTTGTTAAAGAGTGTATGTTAGCTAAAAGTGAGATTAAGAGTGCTTTGCATGAGAATTTTGTTTTGATCTTACCTTTATTTCGAAATACACTAATGGGTACTAACAACTTGGCTGGAGATATTCCAAACAATATGTTTTTTTTGAGTGATTTTGTAGGAATTGGACTTGTTTTGATACAAGGAGGGAAGTTTGTAGCTTACTTTTGTGAGGAAATTCCTAGTGGATTGTCATCCATTAGAGAAATTGAACTCAATCCATATGGTGTGCGATACAAGTTCATTGAATCCTTTCCATATGTGGTGCGCTACAAGAAAGGTAAGGAAAATGTTGTAGCTGGTGCTTTATCAAGGAGGTATGTTTTACTTTCCATGCTTGATTCTAAGTTTCTTGGATTTGAGTTTATTAAGGACTTATATGCTAGTGATGCTTACTTTAGTGATGTGTTTAAAGCATGTGAGAATTCTGGATTTGGGAAGTATTATAAGCATGATGGATTTTTGTTTAAAGAATCTAGATTGTGTATACCTACTTGTTCTTTGCGTTTTTGTGCTTGTGAGGGAATCACATGAGGGTGGTTTAATGGGTCACTTTGGTGTTGATAGAACATATGAATTATTGCATGAACACTTCTTTTGGCCTAAGATGCGATATGATGTAGGGAAGCATGTTTTTCGTTGCATTACTTGTTTGCAAGCTAAATCTACATCTAAACCTCATGGTTTGTACACTCCTTTGTCTATTCCTCATGAACCATGGACTCATATTAGCATGGATTTTGTGTTAGGTTTGCCTCGTTCTAAGAGAGGTAAAGATTCTATCTTTGTGATTGTTGATAGGTTTTCTAAGATGTCACACTTTATTGCATGCAATAAAACTGATGATGCCATTAATGTAGCTAATTTGTTCTTTAAAGAGATTGTTAGACTACATGGAATGTCTAGGACGATTGTGAGTGATAAAGATGCTAAGTTCTTAAGTCACTTTTGGAGAACTTTGTGGTCTAAGTTAGGTACTAAGTTGTTATTCTCAACTACTTGTCATCCTCAAACCGATGGACAAACTGAAGTAGTTAATAGGACTTTGTCTACCTTACTTAGAGCATTGATTAAAAAGAACTTAAGAACTTGGGAAGATTGTTTGCCTCATGTTGAATTTGCATACAATAGAAGCATACATAGTACAACTGGATTTTCACCTTTTGAATGTGTGTATGGCTTTAATCCTTTAACTCCATTGGATTTGTTGAGTTTACCTTTAAGGAAGGAAAGGTTCCCTGAGAAGAGGAAGTCTAAGCTATTACCTCGTGGAGATGGTCCATTCCAAGTCTTGGAGAGGATCAACAACAATGCCTACAAGCTAGATCTTCCTAGTGAATATGGTAATGTAAGTGCTACTTTTAATGTCTCGGACTTATCCTTGTTTGATAATGATGCAGATTTGAGGACAAATCCTTTTCAAGGGAGAGGGGATGATGCGCCAAGGACTCATAATGGTCTTGAAGAGCATATTGGAGATCATGGAGAGGATGTGCATATGTGGCAAGGAGGCATGGAGAAGCATAAAGATCAAGGAGATATCACACAACATGTTTCTAGCACCAAGAAGATGCCAAAGATGCCATTTGATCCATTGAAGATGCCATTAGGCCCAATGACAAGGGCAAGAGCTAAACGGTTCAAGGAAGCTTTGTTTGGCCTCATTAGAGTTCATCTTGAAGAGTTTAAAGCCATCAGAGATAATTTGAAGCCCATTGGAGATCATCAACAAAGGAATATTCCCATCGATTCCAAGTTGTGCATTCTTCTTGAAATCGATGAGCATTAGGTCATTAGAGTTGTAATTTGGCCATTGTGGGCTTAATTCTATCTTAGATTAGTTATTTATTTAGTTAAGAACCTTATTTGGGTTGGGCCTTGTTTAATTAAGTCCAATCCTTAGCTAATTTTCTATTGGTTGTATTTTTGGATAGTTTCTAGAAGCTCCATTAGGGTTAGCCGCCTATGGCTATTGAGGAGGCGGTTTAGGGGTTTTCAAAGGGGGGGTTGCGCAAGGCTTTGCCTATATAAAGGCTCTACCTCCCTCTTGTAAACACAAGTTAAGTTTTCAATAAAGAATTTAAGGTTATTCACCCAATTTGATTATCTTAGCTTCATTGTTCTAGTTTGAGCAAAACTTAGGGTTCTTCAATCTTGTAGAGTCCTAGCAAGCAATTAAGTTGTGATTTCTTGATTGCTTGTGAATCTTGTGTTCTTGAGTTGACAATTGCAGGTCTAACTGAAGACTTAAGGTCGACGAAAGAAGAAGAATCACCTTGTGAAGGTCATCGATCTACTCATCTAGAAGTTGAAGAAGTTCAAGTCGAATTTGATAGATTTTCAAGGCTAGATTTGAATCTAATACAACTAGATTCGTATCAACATGCATAGCTATGACAAAACTCCAAGATGGACTTAAATTCTTCGTCTGGGATGCATCGTCTCATAATTTGATCAGAGCCATATCGCCATAAGTATGGATTGTCCCAAACATAATACTCAACATCAGTTACAATCTTAGCCTTGGTACCTTTGCTTGCATCTGGAGGAAGTTGACGTGTAACCAAGAAATTGATAATGTCAGCATACCAAGGAAGGTGAGAAACAACAAACAAGTGTTCATATGGTAATGCTTCATTGATTGTAGTCTCTTCTTTCTCTCATTCAATTCCGCTCAAGTGATCAGCAACAACATTTTCTGCTCCCTTCTTGTCCTTTATCTTGATATCGAACTCTTGAACTAGCAGCAACCAACACATAATCCTAGCCTTTGCTTCTTTCTTCGACATCAAGTAGCGGAGTGCAGCATGATCAGAATAGATTATCAACTTAGATCCCAAGATGTATGATCGAAATTTCTCCAAAGCAAAAACAACAACAAGCATCTATTTTTAGGTGGTGGTATAGTTCTTCTAAGCGGCATCTAAAGTTCTTGAAGCATAGTAGATAACATGAGGTACCTTGTCTACTCTCTGACCTAGAACAGCTCCAATAGCAACATCACTTGCATCACACATGATCTCCAACGGCAGGTTCCAATCAGGTGGCTTCACAATTGGAGTAGTGGTGAGGGCAGTCTTGAGTTTGTCGAATGCTACCTTGCAATCATCTCCAAGTTTGAATTCAACTTCTTTATGTACTGAGATTTTGGAGAAGCCTTTGATGAATCTTCGATAGAAACCAACATGTCCCAAGAATGAGCGAATATCCCTGACACATGTTGGGTATGGCAAGTTCTGAACGACATCAATCTTGGCTTTATCAACTTGCATTCCCTCCTTGGATACCACATGTCCTAGTATGAACTCTTGCTCTACCATGAAGTGACACTTCTCGGCATTCAATACCAATTTGGTTTTGACACATCTTTTCAAGATGAGTTCCAAGTTGTGAAGGCATTTGTTGAAGTTATCTCCATACAAAGTGAAGTCGAACATGAATACCTCCATTATGTCTCCCACATAGTCTTGAAAGATGCTCATCATACACCTTTTAAATGTCGCAGGTGCATTGTATAAACCAAAGGGCATTCTTGTGTAAGCATACGTACCAAAAGGGCATGTAAAGGTGGTCTTCTCTTGATCTTCAGGAGCGATTAGGATCTAAAAGTATCCTAAATATCCATCCAGAAAACAATAGTAGGCTCGGCAAGCTAATCTCTCCATCATTTGATTAATGAATGGTAGTGGAAAGTGATCCTTCCTCGTGGTAGTGTTCAGCTTTCTATAGTCGATGCATACTCTCCATCTATTCCGCAGTCTTTGAAGAACTAACTCTCCATCCTTGTTTTCCACAACTGTGAATCTAGATTTCTTCGGCACTACTTGGACAGGACTGGCCCATTTACTATCTAATATAGCATAAATGACACCAACACCAGAGAACTTCTTCCTTGCCAACCTCGGCGAGATTTGGATTCAATCTTTGTTGTGGCTGTCGAATTGCTACGGCATTGTCTTCTAGTCGAATCCTATGCATACATATAGTAGGACTTATTCATTTGATATCAGCAATTGTCCATCCAATGGCTTCCTTGTATTCCTTTAAAACTCTGATAAGTTATTCTTCTTGTAAATTGGTTAATTTACTCGAAATAACAACAAACAATGTCTCTTTGTCTCCAAGAAATACATGCTTCAGGCCTTCAGGAAGTGGCTTCAACTTGACTTCTGGTGGTTGTAGGATAGATGGCAAAGGCTTGGGTGTTGGTTCCAAACGGACATAAGAAACCGATTCCCTCTCTCCTACCGAAGGTAGTGACTCCAAATCTTGAATGGTTCTTTCCATTTCATCTGACATTTGGACTTCTGCTTCCTTGATTTCTTCTTTGTCCAGGCTCTTCATGAGTACCAGTTCGAGTTCATCTTCATGGTGTAATGAATTAACCTGTTTAACAAGAAGATCAATGGCATCAATAGCACAAACAGAATGTTTCTCAACAGGATATTTCATGGCTATATAAATATTGAACTCAATAACTTCTCCATCAAATTCCATGCTAAGAATTCCATCATGCAATTTAATTTTGGTCTTTGCAGTCCTCAAGAAAGGTCTTCCTAACAGCAACGGTATGTCAGGAAGGTCTAGGTCATCGTCATTCATCTTCAGGATGTAAAAATCTTCAGGAAAAACAAATTTGTCTACCTGCACTAAAACATCTTCAACTAATCCTTCACGATAAGCGTTAGTTCTATTAGCAAGTTGAATAATAAGATTAGTTTTAATCAAAGGACCTAAGCTTAGTTTCAAGAAAATAGAATATGGCATGATATTAATTGAAGCTCCTAAATCACACATTGCTTTTTCTATTCCATTGCCTCCTATGTTTCAAGGAATAGAAAATGATCCTAAGTCCTTGCATTTATAGGGCAATTTTCTTTGAAAAGCAACAGAAACGTTTTCATTCATGCATACCATATCATTATCTTTTAGTTTTCTCTTATCAACACACAATTGCTCAAGAAAAGATGCGTACCTGGGGACTCCTTCAATTGCAGCAACTATAAAAATGTTTACCTCCAATTTTCGAAGTGAGTCGAGTTGGCTTTCTTCACAGCATCCCTTCTGTCGCTTCATAAGTCTTTGAGGATACGGTGCTGGATAGTAGCTGGTCTCCATCTTTTTCTTCGCCTTGGGTTTCTCTTCTTCCTTTATAGGGAGTTGAGAGGTGATGAAATCGAACTCGGCCTTGGTTAAGGCTGATCCTCCTTGCTTTTGACAAAAATATCCTCATCACTTGTCACTTGCACATGAGGTATAGCAGATGGTGGTGGAATCGTCACTTGAGATTTAGGGATTGAGTGAATAAGTGGTGAATGCAAAAGAGAGGTTTGAACCACTGGTTATTCTATCCTCACTGCATGCAATCGTTGGTTTTCTTCAATTCCACTCAAATTGGCTCCACCTCCTTGCGAGTAGTCCATCTCTCTTTCATAACCAACATTGTTCAAACCCCCCTGAGCTATGCTTATAGATGTTTGATTTACCATTTGATTTGACATAAAATACATGAGCATTTTTACCATGGTCTCACATTGATTGGACACTGTACCCATGAATTCCTTTATCTGCTTGGGAATTTCAGATACTTCTGAATCTCTTGTTGTGAAGGCTTCATCTGGTGTGCTGTATTGATAGATGTTTTTGGCCATAGTGTTGGGTAGTTTCCTTGCTTCTTCAGGGGTCTTGAGTGTCAGACTACCTCCACTAGCGGCATCAACATAAGCTCGGTCCTCAGAAGACAGCCCATCATAGAAATTCATGATTAAGGTTGCCTCGGATAAGCCGTGGCATGGACAAAGCTCACATAGCTTGTTGAACCTTTCCCAATATTCGAACCACTTTTCGTTGGGCAATTGGCGACTGGCAGGGATTTCCTTCCTAAGCTTAGTAATCTTTGATTGTGGAAAATACCTTCCCAAAAATGCATGTTGCAATTCTCTCCAAGATTTGATGGGCTTCGGTGCTAGGCTCCAAAACCATTCCCTTGCTCTTCCTTCCAATGTAGATGGAAATGTTCGCAGCTTCAGTTGTTCTTAAGGCCTCCCAGTTATCATGGCGCATTTGATGTAGAATTTTTGCAAGTGCTCATTCAGATTTTCATGGGGTTCACCATGAAAGATAGGAAACAAGCGGATCACTCCTGGCTTCAACTCGTAGGACATATCCATGTCAGGATAATCAATGCAAAGGAGTCGAATATCATGAGTCAAATTCATTTCCCTTAAAGAACATGATTGCTCCATCGAACAATACCTACAAATCAAAGATGATCAAGTGAAAATCAAATAGAAAAAGAAAATAAAAACACATTTCTCCCCGGTAACGACGCCAAATTGTGATCAAGTCCTCAATAAACCACAAAATAAATCCCCAAAAATTCTAACAATTGTAGCTAGGATAAGTAGGGGTTGAACCCACAGAGAGAATGGTTATCTTCTTTTCCTAATCAATTAGCTTAAATTCACACAAATAAAAGAAAATATTGATGATTGAAAATATAACTAAGAACAATAAAAACAATAAACTAAACTAAAGCAAATTATAGCAATTATCTAAGAAAACAATTATAATAAAGAATCCTCCAACATAGAATTAATATCACTCTTGACAAAAATGAATGGATCATCGATATCAAAAAGATTATGAAACAACAGATAGCTTGCGTAAGTAAAGGAAACCAATTGGAACATAGCTTTTCACAATTAATTACCTTAACCCCATAATAATTACGATAGATGAAGTAATAGGAACATTACTTTTCACAATTAATTCCTTTTAATCTAAATAATTCTTTACCACTTTGGCTTAAGATTTATAAAGATTAAAGCACTAAGAACAAGTAATTCTAAGCAAGCACAAAAGCAATAAGAATATCACATACAAATTACTTTTGATTCATAAATCCCTTGAAAAGAATAAGAATTAACTAACTCATATTCAATTGCTACCAATAATCAACTAGTAGACTTCTATCTAGAATTAATTTAGCATATGTAAAACCTAATTTATCAAGAGAGTATCGTACCATTCCATCAAAACAAGCAAACATAGAATTAAAACAGAGATTTAAGAAATACCCAAATAAGATTTCAGAGATTAGTGCAAAATCTCCCCATGATTAAGTCAAGAGGTCAATTAAATTCTACATTGTAGAAAAGAAAAGAACTACTCACTCATGAATTGAGTGAGCATCAAAGGAGAAGAGAAAAGATAAAAAAAAGCTTAGTTATGGAGGAGGAAGAGATAGGCCGACGACTCCAAGCTTCAAGAAAACCCTCCAAATCTTCAATAAATCTCAAAATACAATACAATCTAAAAACCTAGACCTAAGGTGGCTATTTATAGTGGAAAATAACCCTAAAGACTCCAATCATAATTTTGATAGGATTCTAATAACCCTTAGACTGAATTTTACTCTAACTTGGTCTCCAAGTTGGATTAAAGGTCTTTTTAAGGTAAAATTTGGACTTCAGGAAAATTCTGGAATCGTGTGGAAACTTCGACAGCAATTTCGGACTAGAAGGTGGCAGAACTAGGTTCGGGCTTCAAATCAAAATTGTAGATCTCGGAGTCCTCTTTCCAACGTCTACTCACACGCATTTTTTGGAGGTCTGAGTCAAAAGTTATGGCCAATTTACCAAGACTACGTAGAATCCTAATCCAATTAGGAAAGGGTTGCGGGAATTGGATATTTTACAGGGTTTGTGCCGCACAGATTGGGCTTTGTCTCCAATTGTGGGCCCAGCTGGGCTGGTTAATATCCCATATAAAATATTCATAATTCGATATCTTCAAGGCTTCTTCATAGCATGTCTTCAATCCTTCGCGATTTAAGCTCAATCTTTAATTCTTGCTCCTTGAAATATTTCTTCAATGGGCTTCATGACTTGAAATTATCTTCAATTAATCTTCAATCACGAACTTCGAATCTCCAAATCTTCACTCAAAATTGCTAAGTCCATATTTCTGCAAAATGTCATCAATTTAGCTCCAAAAATAGTGAAAAAGAACAAGTTTCCACTTTTCTTCTCTTCAAGACCTAAAAACACAAATACTTGCAAAATATGGTTAAATCACACATAAAAATACCAAAGAGCATAGGAAAATGATCATAAAAATAGGGTTAATATTGGCTCGATCAGCTTGTAAGGCTTGATAGCCGCCCATATCCATTTACGATTAGGTTATGTCGACCCCTATGCCTATATAAGGGTTTGATATCTCTCTTGTAAGACTAAGTTAAGTTTTTCAATCAATTGTGGTTTATTCACCTTTAAGAATTTAGCTTCATTGTTCTAGTTTGAACATACTTAGGATTGCTTCAATCTTGTAGAGTCCTAGCAAACAATTAGGCAGTGATTGCTTGATTGTGATTCTTGTGATCTTAGGTTGTTAATTGTAGGTCTAATTAATCATTTAAGGCCAACAAACGAAGAAGAGAGCTTGGTTAGATTCAATCAATTCATCAAGTCTAGAAGTTGGTGTTTTCAAGTTGATCTTTGGCGGATTTCAAGGGTAGATTTGAATCTAATACAACTAGATTCATATCACTAGCTAGTTTGAAGAGTAGTAAATTTGGCCAATCACAAATGAAAATAAATTTCTTTATCATATTTCAAATTAAATTAGATTGTAAATAGTCGCCTTATTTGGCAACTATATTCTCAAATTGGTAGACTTTCTAGCTTGCTAGGTATTTTTCTTTTTTCTTTTTGTCATGGCAAAGAAGATGTATTAATTTAAAAAAGAAAAATTATTTGATAATACATTGAAAGAGAAGTAAACCTCGCAAAGAATGTTTTAATGTCCGGAGACAAGATTGAAAGAGAAGAAAAACTGGCGGAGAGTACTGTTTTAATGTCCAGAGACAAGATTGAAATAGAGAAATGTTGAAGAACGAGTAAGAACTCATGTTGATTTGATAAAATAGCACGGATGTTGTAGAGAAAAGCACGGAGCTTGAGATTTTGCATGGAGCAAGTTGTGAAGCGTGTTGAAACTTGTTGAAAACTGATGGAGGAAGTCCCTATTTATAGGAGGCGGCCTGGGCTTGGTGTAGGAGGTCAAAGGTTTGTCTTTGCTTAGTTAACAAGTATTTTGATTTCATCCGACCATGACATCTTGCTTAACTTC
This sequence comes from Corchorus olitorius, assembly GCA_001974825.2. NCBI lineage: Eukaryota > Viridiplantae > Streptophyta > Magnoliopsida > Malvales > Malvaceae > Corchorus > Corchorus olitorius. The sequence continues at coordinate 37,499 of AWUE01024532.1, forward strand.
CTTCTCCGACGATTTAAGGAAACTTCCTAGATATTGCTAAATTGCCTGACATGTCTTCCAACGCCACTGACGATGTGAAACTACATTATGTGCTAATTTTCATACTATTTCCAAAAACCTGACCTACTTGGTGTATTTTTGCGTGACCCGGGCTTCATTTGTGCTGCGCAATGTAGCTAATCTGATGAAGATATAGCCAAAACATACATGACTTTGACCTAGAACCCTTAATCCATGAAATTAAGCATAACTTAACTAAACTTAGCCCATGGTTCGAAAACAATGAAGATCAACTAAGAAAATGGCTTAAACCGAGGAAGAAAGTCATTTGTCCTTAATTGAAAGACAAAAGTTACCGAAAATGGTCAAATAAGATAGGGAACGAAATTGACTAGCTTTAAACAATAATATGACATTACATACATGAATTCACGCATATGATGCCATGTCTTGCATAGATTCGACCTTTTCTAAGCATGTGTCCTTAATTGAAAACCGCTGAAAAGTTACAAACAAGGTCGGATTAAGCCAAGATTTCACCAGAAGTGTTCGACTAACCTAAGAAGACATTGTGAATGGTCTTGGTTGAAATCGCCATGCTCTGCTTAGTGAAATTGGCTTTCCTCCCCAAACTGTCCTTAATTGAAAATCGTGTCAAAGTTTTCCAAACTGAATCCGATTGAGGTTAAATTTGACCCGAATAATCAATCAAGCTCAAGGATCATCATGGTATACTCATTGTTGAAATTGCATCACTCTGTCTTAGTTAATTTCATCAATTTCGACATTTTGTCCTTAATTGAAGAATATGTAAAAGTTGATATCCAACCTAACCTAAAATCCATATGTAGACACCCATTTTAGACCTATATCCTTTAATTTATTTTTTGTTTCCATTGTTGCATTTAGGGGGGCATTTAGGTCAATTCTTAGCTTTCTAAGCAATTTAGTTCGTTCAATTGCATTTGGCATTATTCATTACTTTTATTATTTTCATTATTTAGTCCTGCATTAATCATACTCTATCATTTGCATTTTTGCATAATGGAGAAAAGGCTAAGCACTTTGGGTCATATCCCCTCCCTTTACTATCATTAGTGGGCTTCCTTACCACTTTTTGCCATTTTGGTCATTAGTGGGCTTCCTTACCACTTTTTGGCATTTTGGTCTAGGAATCCTTTTTGGGCCTTGGCTGATGGGTTTCCATTTATGGGGCAATTCTCCTCTAGAGCCCATTTCTTCAAGCCCAATGTTTTTATTACATATTAAATGGGAAATTGCTTGAGATACATATACTAAATAAGTCAGGTTATAAGAGTAATAGGATGACAGAAAAAAACACAAAATTGGTTTCAACCACAATGATTCTTTTTTTTTGTCTTCACGTGTGACTTGGACCATGTATGATCCCAATTCAATACGTTCATGAACCTTGATTTGCCTTGCCTTTACAGTCCCTGACAAAGAAAAAGGAGCTATAACAAGATGAGCACATAAAATCATTTGCACATAGGTCATTTTACAGCATTCATACCAGGCACTGCATTTCTATAAGATCGCAACAGTAATTGCAATAAACAACATTCAAAAATAAAGAAGAATAGAGCATTTTAAGCACTCAACACTCTTGGTCATTCCACTACATTTTAAGCGTGTGGTTCCATTAAACGCTTAGATATTTCCAGCCAAACTTCACTTAGAGGTAATTACATTGCATTCTTAATTAAGCACAAAGTGTCATTTTAGCTAGCATTTCAATTATTGTATTACATCATTCTCTTTTAACAGCACGGTTGCATTGCACCGAACTCCAATAGACCCTTCTGCAGTACCTTTTACCAACTCACTTTGCAAAATTCCTCCATTAAAAAGACAGAGCATTTTCTCATAGTATATTGGCATCCATTGCAACAAATGAAAGCAAAAACAACAATGCATTGCCCACATGTAAACCCATTTTTTCCAGTCATCATGCATTCAAAATTGGGCACCAATTAAGATCAAGAACAGTATCACATCACAAATCAGGTTGCACATAAACATTTGGAGCATAGTAAAGGAACATTTACACCACCAAAAACAGAGCATTCATTTTGGTAAAAGTAATCTTTAGGGTCCATAAATTTAGAATTTCAGCATATATAGATTCATCACTTGCAGCATATGTACTTGCATTCCAATTCCATTGGCCATGACCATCGAGTCACATAGCATTACACCTTTAGGGTTAGGCATTTTATTTAAGAAAACATATATTTTAGCACACTTCAGCATATAAAAGTAGCCAAATCAATTCACCAGTGCATTTAGTCATTTAATTTAGCAGTATTGTTGCATGCTTTAGGAAAGTTCAATAAAATCAAGCAAAAATTGCTCCATGCTTACAGAATCAATGCAGTGAGAGGCTAAAACAGAACATACATAGAAAGAAATTCCCATCAGGCAGTTTTCAACAAGCAACAAGCAAGGCAGTAAGCAAAGAGCAATTTCCAGACAACAATTCAAAATCAGAAAAATCAATCCAATAGGGTCAAAGAGTCAAGAGGAGAGATCTTACCGACATGGCACCTTATAATTGGCATCATGAGGGTCCCGCTTGGCCACATCAATAGGATACCAAGAAGAAGACAAGGCCAACTCAACAGCAAGTACCTCCATAAAGAAATTCACGTGAGAGATTGTCAAGGAAAATGCAGAACAGACAAATGAAGGCAAAATTGGACCCAATTGCCCTGCTGACTCATTAATACGTCAATGGCAACCTGAAATGGCAGAGGCATGGTAAATTGGTGAAGAAAAGACAAAATTTTAGGGCCACTAGATCAAGAATAGGATCAACGACCATAATAGGGGATTGAGGGGCTTTATAAGCAGATTTTTCTACAGAGGAAAGGGGGCACATTTTTTGAGATTTTAGGGTTCCTGTTCTATGGTTTTAGCAGCCAAAAAACAAGGGTTCTTCCAAAAAACTAGGATTCTAGCTAACATTTGGAGAAAATACAAAAAAACATACTGAAATTAAAGAAAAAGAGTCGAAGACTTACAGAAAGGAGGTACCTTTGTTCCCGTTCGGGTGAGTCTAGGTCTAGGTTCCCTCGGGTTAGTCCCTGGTTCACCTTCTTCATCCTTCATCGGTAGGATTTGAACCAATCTCGGTGGCACCCTTCGGAAAGTTCTTGTCTTGAACCGTATTTGCCGAGAGCAACATCGAGATTCGTCGGAAAGGTTGAGATCTAAGCGATCGACGGTGGGTTCCATTTGGGCCGAACTCGCTTTGCTTTGGCTGTCGGCGTTTGGCGTCGCGTTCAAGGTCCCGTCGGTGTCGGGCTTCGAGGGTCAGTGAAAGCGTTGAGCTTTGGTGTGTCGGTTCGGTGATTGGCCGGAGATCGTGGCAGCGAAGGAGGTAGGAGCGCCGAGGCTGTGAAGAGAGAAAGGAGGCGCTGTGAAGGAAGGGGAATAGGCGATTGAACGAAGAAGAAATAGGTTTGTTAGGTGTTTTATTTTTCATTTATTTATTATTTATTTAGTTATTTATTTGACTATGCTATTGAGTTGGTTATTTGTGTGTTAGGTCTAGGGCTTTTAACATGATTAAGCTATATAATATGATGCTCTCTTTTAATTATTATGCAGCCCATTTATTTATTTGATTAAATATAGTTAAAATAAAATCAAATCTTGGTAAGTATATGGAGTAGAGTTTATTTTTGGCTTGGATCTTGGAAGATTAAGGCTTAGTTTGTCATTTCTTTAGCCAATATGGACTAGTCATTAATAAAATTGGAATCTTTAGAGATAATGGTGACCAAAATATAATCTTTAGTACAAAAAATAAAATAAAATAACTTGATAGGACTTTAGGCAAATATGTGAAGAAAGAAGGGGTTTAGATTTTGGTGAACTTTAATAATAAAAATGGGATCTTTGCATAAATGGATAGGATATTTGGTAACTAGTAATTAAGGTTGGATTTTTGAAGTTAAGTTAAATAGAAAATTGAGACAAAAATGGGGTTTAAAGTAGGTTAGTAGGAAGATTTAAGGTGGATTAACTAGTGAAATCATTTTCTTTTAGAATAGTTTAGCTAAAATCCAATAGGTTGCTAGGTAAATATTTGGGGAATTAAGGAATAAGATTGTTTTTAAGTTAAGTAGAAATCATGATTGGGTTGAATAGGATTGGGCTTCTCTAAACTTTCTTTGGGCTTGTAAATTTTCTGTTGGGCCTTGGGCTTGGTTAACTTGGTGATTTATTTGGGTTTGGCCTCGTTATATATTTATTGGTTTTTGGCCATATGTAGTTAGGTTTTAGCTCATTTTCTGAGTCTTATACTTTAGTAGTAATTTGGGTCTTGCTTATGTATGTGGGCTTGGGTTACACTTGGGCTTTATTTGTCTTTCTCCATTTTTAGATTAAAATTAAGATTTTCCTTAATTAGGTAAATTCTGATAATTGACTAGAGAAAATCATCAGTAAAGCATGCATTATCTGTACTTAACTATTTTGTAAAGTGGTCGTTTATTCCGAAGATGGAATACCCCTCCATGGGATTTCCTAGGTCGGGATCGCCTTGTAAATCACACCGTAGACCGGGTTAGTGGATTTATGAGCTGGCCCCGATCAAACGTCCTTTTACGAAATGGTTAATCATTCATCTCATCATTAAATATCATATGAGTTTCACGGTGAGGGAGACGAGCATTTATTCCGAAGATGGAATACCCCTCTATGGGGTTTCCTAGGTCGGGTCCGTTCCATAAACCGCCCTGGAGACCGGGTTAGTGAGTTTATAGAGTGGCCCCAGTTAAATGTTCTGCTCTTAATAAATTGACGGTTCATGTATCCTTTGCATCATGTCTAGAAGACCCACTTTAATTTGAAATTAAGTAAGTATGGTCCAGTTAATTAATTAAAGAAAAACTCTTTAAGTTTAGTATGGAACATGAAAAATAAAATGATGAAAAAGTAAAGCTCTTTTTTTACAAAAATACCCTTTCGGTCGAAGGGTCATTTTCGTCTTTTGCATTTAAGTTTAGTATTTTCTATTTCCAAAAATACCTTTCAGTCGAAGGGTCATTTTCGTCCCTCTGCATTTGAGTTTACTTTTGATTTCCAAAAATACCCTTTCGGTCGAGGGGCCGTTTTTGTCTTCTTGCATATAAGTTTGGTATTTTCTATTTCCAAAAATACCCTTTCGGTCGAAGGGTCGTTTTTGTCTTCTTACATATAAGTTTGGTATTTTCTATTTCCAAAACATACCCTTTCGGTCGAAGGGTCGGTTTTGTCTTCTTGCATTTAAGTTTAGTATTTTCTATTTTCAAAATACCCTTTCGGTCGAAGGGTCATTTTTGTCTTTCCGCGTTTTAGTTTAGTGTTTCCAAAAATGCCCTTTCGGTCGAAGGGTCGTTTTCATCCTTTTGTACCTAAGTTTAGTACTTTCTTTTTTCCAAAAATGCCCTTTCGGTCGAAAGGCCAATTTCAACTTTTCCATGTCCAAGTTAGTTTACTTTTCCTTTCGGTCAAAGGGTCAATTTTGTCATTCTTGCATTTGAGTTTACCTTTGATTACTAGAATACCCATTTCGGTGAAAAGGTCAGTTTCATCATTTTCGCATTTTAGTTTATTCTACTTTCCAAAAATGCCCTTTCGGTGAAAGGGCAAGCTTTGTCATGTTTTCACGTTTTAGACAATAAAACGTTTTAAGACTTAAGAAAATACAAAAAGATTAAGATTAAACATTTAAGATTAAAAGCAACCAATTTAGGATTTTCCTCAGATTAGTGTTAGACTTTCAGTACCGTCATATTGACGGGCGTTGTGGGCGTTGTGTGTCTATCGCCAGGCCTGTGATACATTAGGTCTAATAATCAGTAGGTGGCTAATCACACATAGGCAAAAAAGATTAGTGGCAACTCCTTTAGGCCAGGCTTGGTCTTCCCCCCTTAAGTCGTTAAACGGTAGGGTTCGGGACCCCGGACCCACATGTTGCGACACCATACAATACAGGGCATGGGCGGCACATCCTTACTGTCAAAGTGTAAAATAATGTTTGACATGCCACATATTCAAGTCAGATATTGCATCTCATGCTTCCTCATATAATCTTTAAGAATTAATAAATCTCTGCTGAAACTGAAGGTCGTATATGACATGATTTAAATTCTTTTCCGGCCATGATCATAAACTTAATAACAATATATATACTATATATTATTTTTCGTACCCAGGGCAATTACTAAAAGGCCAAATTGAGGATTAATGTGGTGCCACCTTTTGGTTTTTTTTTTTTGTCTTTTCTCACTTTTCGGATGACTAAAAAGTCCCTCTATGAGTTTCCCCGTTCCTTTCCAACTACCCTTTTTTGTAATTACCCATTTCCCTTCCTTAATTGCTTTTAATTAATGTCCCCCCCCCCCTTTTCTTTTTTACTCTCACCAACTCAACTGCTGCTTCCTTTTAACTTCTCAGTGTTGATCAATCTTCAGGTTTGCCAAAAATCAAACAATTCATTTCTCCCCTCTGTTTTCACCTTCACATCTCTTTCCTTTTTTTCTCCTTCCCCATCCCTTCACCATGAGAAATTATTAGATGGACCAGGTCCACCACGTCATTCATGGTCCCGACCACTAAGATCGTGACAAGTCAGATTTTTCCCTAAAATTTAGGCACTAATTTAGCACCAGGTTTAGCCCCAAGTTTCACCAGATAAGATTTACAGGGTAAGTCCCCAATTTTAGGACATCAATTGGCTAGGCTTTTAGAAATTGTAGGAAAAAAATCTGATTTGTTAAAATCTTATTGTTTGGGGCCATGGATGACGCGGTGGATCCAATCCATGTAATAATTTCTCCTTCACCATGGACCGTTCCTTCACCATGGACCGTTCAATGTTTTTCCCCATCTGAATTAAACCACCCTTTCTTTAATGCGTCTATTATTATCCAATTAACACCATATTCTATTACCTCTTTGCACTTCCTATTACTTACAAATAAAAGCATGTTCTTTGACCTTCTTAGTTTTTCATGTCTAAAAATTTAGCTTACAAAAAATATCAAGCACCACTCTAGAACAAAGAATGTCTGTGGACCTTATATAATTGATTATATTAATATCCTTATTCAATCAGTTAATCAAGCACTACTCTAAAACAAAAAAATGCTCGTAGCGCTAGCGCGGGCTAATATGACTTGTGATAATAAATTTGAGTAAATAATTATTATTTACTAAAATTCGACCCAATATTAAGAAAATAAATCAATTTCCTATCTGACTTAGAATTAAGGTGGCACTGAATCCTGCTAAGTTTAGGATTTTAGCTTTAATCCTAGCCACATATGTTAATTTCATTAGTTTAAAGACATATTTATCCTTAAGTGTGAATTGAGGTATAAACAGGTTAAAAAGCCTCCACATACACAATTTATTAATTATTTATTATATATTTTAAAAGGAGGGATCCACTTACACCCAGTGTAAGTCTAAAGTTTTACACCCTTTCTCAGCCATTAGATCTAAATAAATGAAGGGTCCAAATTTTATTATCTTTTGGTATAATTTTTATTTTTCACCATCGTTTCTTCTCCCACGCGCTCTCTCTTCCCTCATAGCTTTCTCATCGACTGACTCTTCTTCTTCCTTCCCTCCACTAACGTTGTCGATCATGGCTTTTACTTGCAATTTGCTTCTATTTTATCTCATCAAACCTTTTCAATTGACTAGGCCATCTATGTAAATCCTGATGCGCCAAGGGCTTATCAAGGACATCAAGAGGACAATGGAGAGGATGAGCATGAAGCGCAAGGAAGCATGAAGAAGCGTGGGGATCATGGAAATAGCGCACAACATGTTTCAAGCAGCAAGGAGTTGCCAAAGATGCCATTTGATCCATTGAAGATGCCATTATGTCCAATGACTAGAGCAAGAGCCAAAAGATTCAAGGATGCCTTATTGGGCCTTGTTCGAACTCATCTTGAAGACTTGAAGACCATTAAATTTCATTTGAAGAGCTTTGATGATGATTTGGGCAAGAATATTCCCATCGATTCCAAGCTTCTCAGTTTGCTTGCAATCGATGGTTGATAGTGCTTTTTTGTGTAATTTGGCCATTCATGGGTTTTATTATTTTATCTTAGATTAGTTAGTTTTATGTTTAGAAGAGAATTGGATTGGGCCTTGTTTGACTAAGTCCAATTCTTCCTTTAAACCGCTATAGTCTTTTATTTTTGGATAGTTTCTAGATTTTAGGGTTGTAAACCGCCCTAGCCTTCAATTAATGTTCAAGTTGGCTATAGGGAGGGTTTTTGACGCCAAACTTTGCCTGTATAAAGGCACCAACCCCCTCTTTTGTATTTAAGTTAAGTTTATCAATCAAAGAGAGTTTCTTTTGAAAATTTAGCTTCATTGTTCTAGTTTGAGCATGCTTAGGGTTCTTCAATCTTGTAGAGTCCTGGCAAGCAATTAGATAGTGATTATCTAGTTGTGTTTATTGTGATATTAGGTTGTCAATTGCAGGTCTAATTGATCATCTAGTCCAACGAAAGAAGATCTAATCTTTGGGAAGCATACAAGTGGACAACATCAAGGTGTTGAAGTTTCAAGTAGATCTTTGGAGGAATTCAATGGTAGATTTGAATCTAAAACAACTTGATTCGCATCAATTGGTATTCAGAGCATAGGTTATCATCTTCAATCGGTAAATCTATCCTTCTATTCATCATTCATCAACTTTTTCATCCATCAAAACCCTCTTCGCAAGTTCTTGATTTAAAAATTGCAGAAACTTGTGAATTTTTTTCCCGATTCATTATAAGTCCAATTGTTTTGAAATTTCAGACAAGGAGCTACTCACATCGACACAAGGAGCTACAAGTGGTTTGGTTTGGTTTAAGATCACTTACCTTTTGATTCACTCTAGTTTGCTACTAATTGTTTGTTCCTCAAGAAGGTCACGTGAAGAAAGAAGTACTCTTACAACTTGCTCTTATTAGGCCTATTGAAGCTAAGAAAAAGGCAAATTGTGTGAGATCATCAAGAGAGTAGTGGGCGGACAACCCATAGGATTGTGTGCAAACACGAGAGCTTAACAAGGTATACACACACACTTGTGAGGAATTTTTATTACTAACTTTTCTTTTTGTATAGGTACAATGGGAGATAAACAAGAAGGGCAAAATCAAGCCAATGATTTGGCTACTATGATACAAACCATAATGCAAACAATGGATCCCTTTGTTGGTCCACTTAGATGTGCTAGAGGGAGGTGAATAGCACTTAATCGAAATTTGAGATCTCTGAAAAATTCGTTAAAGACACTAGTTTAGAGTTCGCTATTAAAGTCACTAATGCAAAACAGAGAGATAAGCAATAGCATAAAGTAGATAAAAAGTAAAGGAGGGAAATAAATACCTTAACAATTGAATAGTGGAACGATAAAGGAAGTAAGAGAAGATAAAATTGGAACAATCAAGGAAAGGATGGAAGATTGTAGACACGGCGATTTATAGAGGTTCGGCCTTTCACACATACGTCCTGAACCTTGGATACCACACCAAGGATTTTAAAATACACTAAACAATGAAGTTAACCAGGTCTTCACAACACCTATTACAATCCCAAAGCTTCAAACCAAAAGCTTTGACACGAGTGCAAACCCACACTCAAAACAATCCCAAGTGTACAACCCCACTTGAACAAACACAAGTGCACAACCTGCACATAAACAAAATCAGAAAAACAAAGTATCAAAATGTAAATATGATCCTAACAGATCAGAATACACGAAATCAGGCCTATTACAATCTAAAGGTATGAACATTAAGTGCTTATACAAATTTTCAAGCTTAAAGAATAAACTATAAAGAGAGCAAGACTTGGATTTTTCGGGATTTTGAAATTCTGGAGAGAGTAAGTGATTTGATCTTCAATGATGCTCCAAAACTTGAACTCAAACGGTTAGATTTGAGTATTTATACTACTCTCTAGCAAACTAGCCGTTAGGTTTGAAATTCAAGCCATTTTCCCGTTTTTCTTGTCTTTTAGTCGCGCAAGCTGTAGATAACTCTACCGTGTCCGTACGACATTGATCGCTTCAGCGCATCCGTACTGTTTGTCCTCTAGCTGCTAGTTGCTTTAATTTCTAAATCATTAATCCCATCAATGTCTTCAAGTTTTCTTCCAACTTCAAAATTCTGACTTGACTTGAGCATTCTTCTTATATTCTGACATGTTTGTACTTCTTCATATTTGAGCTTTGTATTTTGAAACTGCTACCTTTGGCTTCATCCAAATTTCCTTGGGTACTTTGAGCTTTCAATGCGACTAAGGATTTGTGGCATCTTGCTACGTTAGTGTCACTAATGAAGCTTTCTTTTTAGGAGTCTCTAATGCTCAACCTTTCTGCGGTTAAAAACTTAACTGCACACTAAGTAGATGTATTAGCTAATATACTTGGGTTTATTTTGTTATCATCAAAAACAATAGGGTTCAACAATCTCTCCCTTTTTTGATGATGACAAAACTAACCCTGAATTGAGAAAAATAGCTAACAAAATATAGGGAATTAACATAGTAAGATAGAACTCCCCCTAAATTCATGCCATCTAGATTCAGAATTAATCAGAGCAATATATCAAATCAATATCAGAGCATTATAAGTTAAGTCTAGAATAAGGTTAGAAGACAAAAGATATAGATAAGATAGAAACTAGAAATTTCCAGAAAATCCCAATAGAGGAATCAATATATACACAAATTAGTTCAGCCAAATAAATAGGGGTTCATGAAAGATATACCATTGAAGTCTTTAAACTCCCCCTGAGTTAGTCAATTCATTTTCCCCATCGACCCCATCCAAGCATGCCAAAGTAAGCATGCTGGTTTTTTAATGCTCAACAAACTTAGATAACAAAATAGATATACAATGAGCTCAAGTCATAAAACTCTTCATAGTACTCAATTCACAATACTTCTCCCCCTTTTTGTCATAAGGAAAAAAAGGTTCAAAGATCCTGCACGAGATTGTTAGTAAGAAGAGCATATATACAATAAGGATTTAGAAAACATAAAATAGATAAGAGACATCCACATGCCTCAAAGAAAATATCCAGAATATCCAAGGCACACAGCAGGTGCTAAAAATACAAACCAACCAGATAATAAAAACATAATTTAAAATGCATATGAAATGCATGAAATGTTTAGGATGCATGGAGAGAATAAAGTAATGCAACTAATGCACTCTAATCCTCAGTTCCTTCAACTTCTTCTTCAAAGCTGCTTGAGGGAATGATGGCTTTGGGAGTAGACCTTTACTGTGATGATTCTGACTTTGATCTGCTTCCTGAGGGACTAGGAGTGGTCATAACTGTCTCAACCTCCTTGGCTACCCTTGATATGGTTACCCTGCCAGTTCCTGCAACCTTGGTTGAGGCGACGACTTTGTTCTTAACACCTCCCTTGCGAGACCCCTTCTTAGGAGTTATCTGAACATCTTTGTAGATTTCCATTGCCAGCTCCTCTTTTTCTTTTGCTTTGCTTGCAACCTCAGCAGACTGTTTATCAATCATCATTGCATCAACATCATCAATTGTTCCCTTGATAATCTCATAAGCTTCCTTCTTCTTTGCAGCCTCTTGTTCCTGCTTTTCTGCATTAGTGGCTTCATTCTCTTCTGTTTGCCTTTCTTCCTCAACTATTTCTTCTTCAACATTCTCATCATCTTTCTTGGACTTATCACCTGTGGATGAGCTATCTGCAATAGACTTGTGATCATCTTATTTCTCTTCATCAGAGCTATCAGATGGAATGATAGCTTGTTTCTTCTTTTCTGCAGACTTTTCAGCCTCCTTAGCTTTCTTTTCCTTATCATCTTTCTCTTCTTCTTCCTTTGTCTGTTCTGGATCTTCTGTTGGTACATACCCATGAGCCTTCATTTGAGAGTCCGACTTTTCTTTTGACTTGTTGCACATCTTTTTGAGTTCATCATCTCTTTTCTTAAATGCTTCCATTGTTTCTCTCACAGTAGATTCTCTGACTCCCTTGTTCAAATAGGAAGTTGCCAGCAACTTGTAACACTCCTCCAGTTGTTCATGATTAGACATGATCAGATTCATGTCTTTAATGAACTTTACACAAAGCACTTCAGTGTTCCCAGCCAGAGTTCCTATAAAGCTAGCCATCTTTCCAATCTCATGAGTCAAACCTGTGATATCTCCTCTCTTAGCTTCTGCAAGTCCATCCATCTTATTCATAATAGCATCTCCTCCTGTCTTTGTCTCTGCTGCAACATTTTTGGGCAATAGCTTCCATAAAATTCTGTTCCTTGATAGTGTTCTTAATGAATCTGTCAGTGGTCTGTTTAGAGAACTTGACACAACCTTCAACCAAGTCTTTCTCATAAGGCTTAAAGTCATCAGCACTAAGGTGTTGTTTCATATACCCTGTAATGATGTAGCCAAAGCCACATATCAACTTTTTCTTCTTGTTGGCCATTTCCCTCATGCCTTTAATGAGAATTCCTGCCATATTGACTCTTTGACAGTTGAAGATCTTCCATAGCAGCCATACATCATGATTGCTCACATATCCCACATTGTTTTTTCTTGTATCTGATTGTACATCCTACAAACTGATAAATCATTTTCACATAGCTATTTCTGATAAATCTTGCCCTTGAATTTTTAGGCAAGTCCTCATCATTACCAGAAATTTGCCTCCAAGCGGCATTCTTATCAAAAGACTCATCAAAATCTTCTTCACCTTTATAATCAATGTTCAAATATTTTCCCAAAGATTTCGGAGTAATGACCATCTCTTGTCCGTTGACACATACTACCATATTCTTATCAAGAAACTTAGCCCTAGCATCATTAGATTATATCGCTTCAGCAGACCTAGCAATTCCAACAAAAAATTCTTTAACTAAGGAAGGGCTCACTTTGGTAAATTCATAGTTAGCAATTCCTAACATATTCATTCTCTCAAAGTTATCCTCAATTCCACCATAAGTATCATCACCTAGAAAAGTTTCCCAATCTATTAACTTAGCATCCATAATCTGAAACTCAGTAATCTCATCATACCTTTTGCGCAAAGCCACTGTCTTCAGTTGATCTGCAATTTTGCTTCCTTTAGGGAGCTTTGGAAACACCATTCTCAGAACTGCTCTTTGCTTGCTTTGCCGGTGCTGGAACTTCTTCTTCTTCGATGATTTCAAGCTCAGATAGCTTTCTCTTCGATTTAGACGAATCTCCTTTAGCCATTACTTCTCAATAGATGAAAAAGGAGAGGATTTGACGGTGAATGAATGTATGAGGGAAAATAGATTTTAGAGGAAGAGAGAGATAGAGAAAATTAGGGTTTCTGAAAGAAATGAAGAAGAGGAGTCTAAATAAATGAAATATTTTTGGAAAGAGAGAGTTTTTCGGGAAGAGGAAGGAGCAAGTAGATCTTTTCGGATTTAATAGAGACTTTACCCAATAAGGATAAAACAAACTTTTGAAATTCAAAAAGCATCCTGACATGAAAGGACGTATCATGTACGGAAAGCAAGAAAAACAAAAATGCGTGTCAGAGGGCAAAAATCTGACACGTTTTCGTGTATGTGTATGCATGTATGTATATACAGATTAAAGACATTAATATAAAATGAATGAAGCAATTAATCAAATGCTACTAGAATCTATCATGTCCAGCTCATGCTTAATCCTACTGAAATGCGTATCACAAGGAGGTTTAGTAAAGATATCAGCGAGTTGGTTCAAGATACTAACAAACTCAATTTTGATGTCGCCTCTTTGCACATGATCACAGATGAAATGATGTTGAATCTCAATATGCTCGGTTCGTGAATGCTGTATAGGATTCTTTGTGATATTGATCGTACTAGTGTTTTCACAGTAAAGTCGCACCTCCATCATGGTGAATCCAAAATTTCGAAGTTGATGCATAATCCATATCAGTTGGGCACAACAACTTCTAGCAGCTATGTACTCAGCTTCAGCAGGTTATAATGCTACTGAGTTTTGCTTTTTGCTCGACCATGATACTAGCATTTGTCTAAGAAACTGACAAGTGCCACTAGTGCTTTTTCTATCTTTTTCACTTCCTGCAGAATCAACATCAGAATAACCTGAAAGATCTAACAGAGATCCTTTTGGAAACCATAGGTCTAAACCAATGGTTCCATGAAGATACCTGAAGATTCTCTTCACAGCAATGAGGTGAGATTCCTTTGGACAAGATTGAAAACGAGCACAAAGACAAACACTAAAGAGTATATCAGGCCTACTAGCAGTGAGATAGAGAAGGGAGCCAATCATACCTCGATAGAGTTTTTGATCAACTACCTTACCTTTCTCATCAGAATCTAATTTAGTACCAGTGGCCATTGCTGTCTTCATTGGTTTGCAGTCCTCCATGCCAAATTTCTTTAACATTTCCTTAGTGTATTTGGATTGACTAATGAAGATATCATCAGAGCATTGTTTGATTTGAAGTCCTAGGAAGAAATTGAGTTCTCCCATCATGCTCATCTCGAATTCTCCCTGCATTTCTTTGGCAAAATACTTACACAAACTTTCATTAGTGGCACCAAAGATAATGTCATCAACATAGATTTGAACAAATAGGAAATCAAATTTTTTCTTCTTAATAAAGAGAGTGGTATCTATACTTCCCCTTGTGAACCCTTTGTCCAGGAGAAATTTAGATAACCTTTCATACCATGCCCAAGGTGCTTGCTTGAGTCCATAGAGAGCTTTGTTAAGTCTGTACACATAGTCAGAATGTTTGCTGTCTTCAACGCCTGGTTGTTGTTCCACATATACCCATCTTGTGCCTATAGTGGGATGGTCTGCTGGTGGTGGCACTAATGTCCACACTTTGTTCCTCTCGAACTGATTTAGCTATTCTTGTATTGCAACCATCCAACTTTCCTCTTTTTCACCGATTCAAATGCTTTTGCCTCAATCTGGGATATAAATGCAGCAAACTCACATACTTCTCTAAGTGCTCCTTTTGTTCTCACACCTTCATTTCGATTTGCAATTATCAGCTCTGGTTGATGACTTTTTCCATACTTTCATGCCTTTGGGAGATCTTCATGCTGTTGCTCTTGTCTCTAGAGAGTTTCATTTGGTGGATCTTCATGGATCTCTTTAGTGGGTTTCTTATTAGTGTCACCAGTGGTCACAGTTTCGTTCATGTTCGTCTCATTAATACATGCATCATCATCATCTTGCATAACCTTTCTCAGTGCACTATCAGTCTCATAAAAAACAATATGAATAGATTCTTCAACCACCAAAGATGTTTTATTGAACAGTTTATATCATTTAGAGTTCAAAGTATATGTAGTGATTCGCAAAAACATCAATAGCTTCATCTTTGTGACTAAGAAAGTAAATCCAGGTAAATCTTGAAAAGTCATCAACTATTTCAAAACCAAGAGACTTACCAACCATGCTAGTGACATCAATGTGCCAAACAAGTCTAGGTGCAGTGACTCCAATGCTCTCGTTGTGAATACAATATTTTTGGATTGGAAGGAGCTCCTGACCTGATTGCCAAACTGACATGCTTCACAAACTTTGTTAGTATTAAAATTCAGTTTGGGTAAGCCCGAGACAAGATCCTTACTAATAAGTTTAGCAATAGTGCTCAAACTTGCATGACCAAGTCTCTTGTGCCATAGCCAGCTATCCGAGACATCTTTCACCATAAGACACACGTTCTTGCTCAGTTGCAAGTCATCAAGGTAGACTGTATATACATTCCCGTGTCTTTTTCCGATGAAGACCAACTTGTTTGTATTGATGTCATTAACTTGGCAGCTTTTGGAGTCAAAGGCGACTCTCCATCCCTTGTCACAAAGTTGGCTGATGTTGAGCAGATTATACTTGAGTCCTTTCTCCAATAGTACATTCTTGATTGTTGTTTGCTTGCTCCAATAGTACCAACAGCTTGCACTTCCCCTTTCAAGTTATCTCCAAAGGTGACATCTTTTCTTTCCTTCTTTGGGAGACTAATGAACTGTTCTTTATCCCCGGTCATATGTTTGCAGCATCCGCTATCAAGGTACCACGGCTTATTCTTTTGTGGTTGAGCCTTTAGACATTCATCACTTTGCTCCTGCTCAACCTGCAAACACAGTTCTTTAGTTTGCAGATTTAGGTCCCCATATTGCTATGGGTCCTTGGGGGTTAGTAACGACATAGGTTCCTTTAGGCACCCAGATCTTCTTGATCTTAGGTTGATTCCAATCCCTCTGATAACAATTAGGAGATTGATGGCCTCTTCTGCCACAGATGTAGCAAACCATAGCTCTTGGCCTAAAGTTCTTTTGGTTTCTGTTACCATTGAAGTGATTGCTTCCAAAGGACTTAGTGACACAACTGTTAGCTTTCTTGAGCTCATTTAACTTCTGCTCAAGTTTTCAATTCTCCTCTGTTGCATGCTTTAGAACCTCTTCAACAATGCTTTTAGATTCCTGCATGCTTGTTAGTTCTTTCTTTAAACAATCCAAATCATTCATCAAACCAGAATTCATTTTCTTAAGAGCTTTATATCTAGCAGCCATTTCTCAAAATCATAATATAGGCTATCAAATTCAAATTGGAGTTCTTCAAAAGAGACAATAGAGTTAGGAACTACCTCAATTTCACCGTCTTTCGCCATGAGACAAAAGTTGGGCTTAATGTCTTATTCAGCGTCACTAGCACTGTCAGACCACATTCCTGCCATCATTGCTTTCTTCTTTCTCCTATTTTCCTTCTTATGATTCTCATTGTTGCTCAGGGGACAATCGGGCTTGATGTGTCCAGGCTTTCTACATCCGAAGCAAATCATAGGGGTCTGTTTGCTTGCTTCACCCTTGAGTTTGTCCTTCTTGAAGTTCTTCTTGTAGAGACGATTTCTTCTTCCAAGGAGTTTTTTGTATCTTCTGGTGAAGAGAGCAATCTCTTCATCTGAATCATCATCAGTGTCATCAATAGTCATGCTATCGATTTCTTCTTCAAGTTCTGAGACCTTCAAGGCTAGACCTCTTTTCTTTTCAGCAGACTTTTTCTTCTCATCATCTTCAAAGCTCTTTAGCGCTGCTTCATGAGTGAGTAGGGATCCACAAATCTCATCAAAAGTAGTTTCGTTGAGATTTCTTGATTCCCTAATGGCTGTGGTAAGAGGGTTCCAGGACTTGGGCAGTGCTCTTAGCAACTTCTTGATTATTTCACTTTCTGGAATGACTTTTCCCAAGTGACTCAATCTATTAGTGATATTGCGAAATCTGTCAATCAGTGAAGTCACTGTCTCATCCTAAATCATCTTGAAGGTTTCATACTCATACTGCAGCAGGTTGATTTTTGACTCATTGACCTCAGATGTACCCTCATGGGTAATTTTGAGTTTTTCCCAGACCTTTTGCGCATTAGTGCAAGTAGAGACTCTATTGAACTCAGTAACGTTTAAGGCACAGTGAAAGGTATTATTGGCTTTATAGTTGAGCTGAAACTTCTTTATGTCATCTTGGTGACCATTCAGCTCTGAGCTTGTCAATAGTCGCATCTCTAGCCTTCTTTGTCGGTTTCCAAGGTACTTCCTGGATAATTACCACATTTCGTAGTCGGTTGCACAAAAGAAGTTCATCATTCGGGATTTCCAATACTGGTTATTAGTGCCATCAAAAACAGGAGGACGATTAATTGAATGTCCTTCAGCAGCCATGTTGAGATTTGATGAAGATGCCATTTTTGGATCACTCTTGTGGTTGTTAGTTCGATCTACTCAAGAACCAGGCTCTGATACCAATTGTTGGTCCACTTGGATGTGCTAGAGGGGGGTGAATAGCACTTAATCGAAATTTGAGATCTCTGAAAAATGCGTTAAAGACACTAGTTCAAAGTTCGCTATTAAAGTCACTAATGTAAAGCAAAGAGATAAGCAATAACATAAAGCAGATGAAAAGTAGAGGGAAATAAAGATGTTAACAACTGAATAGTGGATAATAAAGGAAGTAAGAGAAGATAAAATTGGAATGATCAAGGAAACGATGGAAGATTGTAGACACGACGATTTATAGAGGTTCGGCCTGTCACACCTACGTCCTCTACCTTTGATACCACACCAAGGATTTCAAAATCCACGCAACTGTGAAGTTAACCAGGTCTTCACAACACCTATTACAATCGCAAAGCTTCAAACCTAAAGCTTTGACACGAGTGCAAACCCACACTCAAAACAATCCCAACTGTATAACCCACACTTGAACAAACACAAGCGCACAACCTGCACTTAAACAAAATTAGAAAAATAGAGTATCAAAATGTAAATATGATCCTAACATATCAGAATACACAAAATCAGGCCTATTACAATCTAAAGGTATGAACTTTAAGTACTTATACAAATTTCCAAGCTTAAAGAATAAACTATAAAGAGAGCAAGACTTGGATTTTTCGGGATTTTGAAATTCTAGAGACAGTAAGTGATTTGATCTTCAATGATGCTCCAAAACTTGAACTCAAACAGTTAGATTTGAGTATTTATACTACTCTCTAGCGAACTAGCCGTTAGGTTTGAAATTCAAGCCATTTTCCCGTTTTTCTTGTCTTTTAGTCGCGCCAGCTGTAGATATCTGTAGCGCGTCCGTACGACCTTGATCGCTTCAGCGCATCCGTACTATTTGTCCTGTAGCTACTAGTTGCTTTAATCTCTAGATCATTAATCCCATCAATATCTTCAAATTTTCTTCTAACTTCAAAATTCTGACTTGACTTGAGCATTCTTCTTATATTCAGACTTGATTGTACTTCTTCATAATTGAGCTTTGTATTCTGGAACTGCTACCTTTGGCTTCATCCGAATTTCATTTGGTACTTTGAGCTTTCAATGCGCCTAAAGATTTGTGGCATCTTGCTACGTTAGTGTCATTAATGAAGCTTTCTTTTTAGGAGTCTATGATGCTCAACCTTTCTGCGGTTAAAGACTTCACTGCATACTAAGTAGATGTATTAGCTAATATACTTGGGTTTATTCTGTTATCATAAAAAAAAAGTGTTCAACAGCCTTAACTAATGAAGTTCAACAAGTAAGGCAAGCTCAATAAAGGACTAATCAAGCTCAATTACCACCACCACCACCACCACCAATGGGAGGCGATTTCATAGATGAAGCCAGGCAACCTCAAACGCAAGCTGCAAGGGGACGTCCATTAGATAGATTAAGAGAGCAAGAGGCTAGAGGACAAGCTTATTTGGACAACTTGCGGCCTAAAAGGGTGGTTGATAGAGAAGAGCCTAAGGACAACATCAAGTACACAATTCCTAAGTTAAATGGGAGAGGAACTCCAGAAGATTACTTGGATTGGGAGTTAAAATTGGACATGTACTTTGATTATCATCCTTATGCCGAATCCAAAAAGGTAGAAATTTCTATCCTTGAGTTTGTTAAGAATGCTTTGAATTGGTATAATCAATAGGTGCAGGCTAGGAGGAGAAATAGGGAGAGACCAATTGATACATAGGGCAAACTAAAAAGTGCTATGAGGAGGAGATTTGTGCCTAGCTACTACATCAATTCTCTTTATCAAAGATTGCAATCATTGAGACAAGGGTCAAAGACTGTTGATGAGTATGATGTTATTGATGTCTAGGGCTGAAGTTGAAGAAGTTCCACAAGCAACTATTGTTAGATTCCTTGTGGGCTTGAATAAGGAAATTCATGATATTGTGGAGATGCAACAACACTACGACTTAGAATGCATGTTAGCTACTAAGAGTGACATTAAGAATGCTTTAAAAGATAATTCTGTTTTGATCTTACTTTTGCTTAAAAATACACTTGTGAGTACTAACAACTTGGCTGGAGAGCTTCCAAGCAACATTGTTTCTCTTTTGAGTGATTATGTAGATCTGTTTCCTGAGGATATTCCAAGTGGATTGCGACCAATTAGAGGGATTGAACATCAAATTGACTTCATCCCTAGGGCGCAAATTCCAAATAGGCCAGCTTATAGGACTAATCCTGAAGAAACAAAGGAGTTGGAGAAACAAGTTGGAAAGTTGCTTCAAAAAGGTTTTGTGTGTGAAAGCCTTTCTCCATGTGCAGTTCCTGTTTTGCTTGTTCCTAAGAAGGATGGAACTTGGAAAATGCGTGTTGATTGTAGAGCAATAAAAAACATAACAATTAAGTATCGTCACCTTATTCCTAGATTAGATGATATGCCTTATGAATTGCATGAAGCTTGCTTATTTTCTAAGATTGATCTTAAGAGTGGGTATCATCAAATTCGCATTAAAGAGGGTGATGAGTGGAAAACTGCCTTTAAAACTAAGTTAGGATTGTATGAATGGTTTGTTATGCCTTTTGTATTGACTAATGCACCTAGTACTTTTATGAGGTTAATGAACCATGTTTTGGGAGCTTTTATTGGCAAGTTTGTTGTTGTTTATTTTGATGATATACTTGTGTATAGCCGTAGCCTAGAAAAACATGTTGAGAATTTGAGATGTATTTTAGATTTACTTAGGGTTGAGAAATTGTATGCTAACCTTAAGAAGTGCACCTTTTGCACAAACAAGCTTGTTTTTCTTGGTTTTGTGGTTTCTGCGCAAGGTATAGAGGTTGATGAAGAGAAGATCAAAGCCATCAAAGATTGGCCAACACCCACCAACGTTGGTCAAGTGAGATCATTCCATGTCTTGGTTGGATTCTATAGGAGGTTTGTTAAGGTCTTTAGCACCTTGGCAGCACTTATAACAAGTGTGATGAAGAAAGATGCACCATTCAAATGGGGAAAAGAACAACAAGAAGCATTTGAGACCTTGAAGGAAAAACTTACTAATGCTCCTTTGCTTGTTTTACTTAACTTTAATAATACTTTTGAGATTGAATGTGATGCATCAGGTATAGGAATTGGAGCTGTTTTAATGCAAGGAGGGAAGCCCGTGGCATATTTTAGTGAGAAATTGAATGGGGCTGCATTGAACTATCCAACCTATGACAAGGAGTTGTATGCCCTTGTGAGAGTCTTACAAACGTGGCAACATTATTTGTGGCCTAAGGAATTCGTGATTCACACTGATCATGAGAGCTTGAAATACTTGAAAGGCCAACAAAAGTTGAACAAACGACATACTAAGTGGGTTGAGTTCATTGAGAGTTTTCCTTATGTGGTGCGATATAAGCAAGGTAAAGCGAATGTTGTGGCTAATTCTTTGTCAAGGAGGTATGTGTAACTTTCCATGCTTGATTCTAAGTTTCTTGGATTTGAGTTTATTAAGGAATTGTATGCTAATGATGCTTACTTTAGTGATATCTTTAAAGCATGTGGAAATTCTGGTTTTGGAAAGTATTATAAGCATGATGCATTTTTGTTTAAAGAATCTAGATTATGTGTTCCTTCTAGTTCTTTGCGTTTTTTGCTTATAAGGGAATCGCATGAGGGGGGATTAATGGGTCACTTTGGAGTTGATAGAACATATGACATTTTGCATGAACACTTCTTTTGTCCTAAGATGCGATATGATGTAGGAAAGCATGTTTCTAGTTGCATTGTTTGTTTGCAAGCTAAATCTACATCTAAACCTCATGGATTGTATACTCCTTTGCCTATTCCTCATGAACCATGGACACACATTCGCATGGATTTTGTGTTAGGTTTGCCTCGTTCTAGGAAAGGTAAGGATTCTATCTTTGTTGTGGTTGATAGGTTTTCTAAGATGGCACACTTTATTGCATGTTCTAAAACTGATGATGCCAAACTAAAGTAGTTAACTTGTTCTTTAGGGAAATTGTTAGATTGCATGGAATGCCTAGAACCATTGTTTCTGATAGAGATGCTAAGTTTTTAAGTCACTTTTGGAGAACTTTATGGGCTAAGTTAGGTACTAAGTTATTGTTTTCAACTACTTGTCATCCTCAAACAGATGCCAAACTAAAGTAGTTAATAGGACTTTGTCTACCTTACTTAGAGCTTTGATTAAAAAGAACTTAAGAACTTGGGAAGAGTGTTTACCACATGTTGAATTTGCATACAATAGAAGCATACATAGTACTACTGGTTATTCACCTTTTGAAATTGTGTATGGTTTTAATCCTTTAACTCCTTTGGATTTGACGAGTTTACCTTTGAGTGTGCAAGTTGACATGGATGGTGAAAGAAAGGCCGATTATGTTAGGGAACTTCATGAGAAGGTTAGAGAAAACATTGAAAAGAAGACTCAACACTACATGAAGATGGCTAACAAGGGGTGCAAAGAGGTTATATTTGAGCCTGACGATAAGGTTTGGTTGCATCTAAGGAAGGAGAGATTTCCTAAGAAGAGGAAATCCAAGCTTCTACCCCATGGAGATGGTCCAATCCAAGTGTTGGAGAGGATCAACAGTAATGCCTACAAGCTAGACCTTCCTAGTGAGTATGGTAATATTAGTGCTACCTTTAATGTTTCTGATTTGTCTTTGTTTGATAATGATTCAGATTTGAGGACAAATCCTTTTCAACGGGGAGAGAATGATGCGCCAAGGGTTTATCAAGGACATCAAGAGGACAATGGAGATCATGGAGAGGATGAGCATGAAGTGCAAGGAAGTAGGAAGAAGCATGGAGATCGTGGAAATAGCGCACAACATTTTTCAAGCACCAAGGAGTTGCCAAAGATGCCATAGGATCCATTGAAGATTCCATTAGGTCCAATGACTAGAGCAAGAGCTAAAAGATTCAAGGATGCATTATTGAGCCTTGTTCGAACTCATCTTGAAGACGTGAAGGCCATTGAAGTTCATTTGAAGAGCTTTGATGATGATTTGGGCAAGAATATTCCCATCGATTCCAAGCTTCTCACTTTGCTTGGAATCGATGGTTGATTGAGCTTTATTGTGTAATTTGGTCATTCATGGGCTTTATTCTATCTTAGATTAGTTAGTTTTTATATTTAGAAGACAATTGGATTGGGCCTTGTTTGACTAAGTCCAATTCTTCCTCTAAACCGCCATAGTCTTTTATTTTTGGATAGTTTCCATACTTTTCTTTGTAAACCGCCCTAGCCTTCAATTAATGTTCAAGTCGGCTATAGGGAGGGTTTTTGACGCCAAACTTTGCCTATATAAAGGCACCAACCCCCTCTTTTGTATTCAAGTTAAGTTTATCAATTAAAGAGAGTTTCTTTTGAAAATTTAGCTTCATTGTTCTAGTTTGAGCAAGCTTGGGGTTCTTTAATCTTGTAGAGTCCTAGCAAGCAAATAGATAGTGATTATCTAGTTGTGTTTCTTCTGATCTTAGGTTGTCAATTGCAGGTCTAATTGATCATCTAGTCCAACGAAAGAAGATCTAATCTTTCAGAAGGATACAAGTCGACAATATCAAGGTGTTGAAGTTTCAAGTAGATCTTTGGAGGAATTCAAGGGTAGATTTGAATCTAAAATAACTAGATTCACATCAAATCCATAATTAATTTTTCTTTCCATTTTCTTGTGTTTTTTTTTTTTTTGTAATCCATATCACTCGAATTGCTCTTTGCTTAGTTGAAAAACTAGAAGCAATTGGTACAAGGATTTTAAAGATTCTTCTCAAGTGGTGAATGTTAATCTTAAAATTTTATTTTACTAGGATTTATTTTCTGGAATGTTCGAATGATTTGTAATGACAATTGTTTATTTTAATTTTTCTATATTGTCGAACTTGCATGATGCGCCAAGGGCTTATCAAGGACATCAAGATGACAATGGAGATCATGGAGAGGATGAGCATGGAGTGCAAGGAAGCATGAAGATCAAGGAGATATCACACAACATGTTTCAAGCACCAAGGAGATGCCAAAGATGCCATTTGATCCATTGAAGATGCCATTAGGCCCAATGACAAGAGCAAGAGCTAAAAGATTCAAGGATCCATTATTGGGCCTTGTTCGAACTCACTTTTAAGACTTGAAGACCATTGAAGTTCATTTGAAGAGCTTTGATGATGATTTGGGCAAGAATAATCCCATCGATTCCAAGTTCATCACTTTGCTTGCAATGAGCTTGAATGTGTTATTTAGGCCATTGTGGGCTTTAGTTTATCTTAGATTAGGTTATTTTTAAGTTTAGATATTATTTGGGTTGGGCCTTATTTGACTAAGTCCAATCCTTGTTTAATTCTGTCTTTATTTCCTTTTCCTAGTTGGGTTTGGACTAGTTTTTCCCTATCCTTTATGTTTGGACGAAAATAGGGTTTTATTTTTGGATATTGGTCAAACCCCTATGCCTATATAAAGGCACCAGCCTCCTCTTTTGTATACAAGTTAAGTTTTCAATAAAATTGAGGTTTATTCACCCAAATTGATTATTTAGCTTCTTTGTTCTAGTTTGAGCATACTTAGGGTTCTTCAATCTTGTAGAGTCCTAACAAGCAATTAGGTTGTGATTGCTTAATTTTTTGTGAATCTTGTGATCTTAGATTGATAATTGCAGGTCTAATTATACATCAAAGGCGACGGACGAAGAGGAAGCTTGGTTAGGTTTATCGATTCTTCATACAAATCTAGAAGTTGAAGTTGTCAATTAGATCTTTGGAGGCTTTTCAAGGATAAATTTGAATCTAAAGCACCTAGATTCGCATCAGTTGGTATCAGAGCATAGGTTATCATCTTCAATCGGTAAATTTATCTTTCTATTCATCCTTCATCAAGTTTTTCATCCATCAACATCAAAATCGCATAAACTGACCTTTTCTTTTGCAAATTGCAGAAACTTATGAATTTTTTTCCTGATTCATTGTAACTCCAATTGCTTTGAAATTTCAGATTTGGAGTCCTCACACATTAGGGTTTAATCGAAAAATATCAAAAAAATCAAAAAAATAAGAACATTTTTCGACCTAAAACTTGTAATTTTTCTTCTGGGTTCGTTCTTGGTCGGAATGGGCTGAAATTTTAGCTTTAGTTTTTATTCATAGTGATCTTTCTGGGAAAAATATTGAAAAATTCAAAAAAAAAAATCAATTTGATTCATCGATTTTTCGACGAGGTGTTTTTAGGGTTCTTAGTTGTGCTTTTGAGCTAATTTGTGCAATTAACCCTATTTGGAGTTCTTTGGTGAAATTAATTGTTTGTTTAGGTATCTTCGGTTGCTTTTGTTGTGATTAAAGGTTTAATTTGAAGAATTTCAGGTTGGAACCGTATTGGATTCAAGTGGTATAAAATAGGATTTAAGTGGTACTAGGGTTGTTGATTGTTGAATTGGTTGAATTGTGTTGTTTGTGTTGTTTGCTTGGATTTTTACAGCAAGTTTGGACTACTCACATTGACACAAGGAGCTGCAAATTGGTTTGGTTTGATCACTCCTTTCTTTTGATTCACATAAGTTTTTGCTCCTAATTGTTTGTTCCTGAAGTAGGTCACGAGAAGAAAGAAGTTACTCTTACAGTTGTTCTTATTAGGCCTATTGAAGCTAAATTGAGGTAAAAGCCAAATTGTGTGAGATCATCAAGAGAGATAGTGGGTTGGCTACCATAATATTGTCTGCAAACACGAGAGCACAACAAGGTATACACACACACACACTTGTGAGGAATTTTTGCTATTAATCTTTTTTTTTTGGGTAGGTACAATGGGAGATAGGAGGGATGGCGACAATCAAGCCAATGACTTGGCTACTATGATGCAAACTTTAATGCAAAGAATGGACGCAATGTCTACTCAAGTTATTCAAAGAATGGACGCAACGTCTACTCAACTTATTCAAAGAATGGATACTATGATTGATAAAGATCAACGTGTAAAGAAAAGTTACACATCATCTTGTAGCTCATGGAAAACTCCTTACAAGGAAGGTGAGAGGGTGCCATTCAAGGAGAAGGAGAGTGAGAAAAAGGAGTTCTTAAGTCCTAAAACCGAGAGTGAGGTTTTTAAGTTCATCATCTAAGACTCACATTAAGCTTTTGAGTGAAGAAAAGGGTGATTTTTGCTTAGATTCTAGTGGGAATGGGGATGATGAAAGGGACGATGATGAGGCTGCAATTGATGATGGTGATGAGTTAGTTTCACTTAGTTTGGTTGCTAGTAGAACTTTGAGTGCCTATGAGAAAGGGGATGTTCAAAATCAGAGGGAGAATCTATTTCACACTAGATGCTATGCGAATGGTAAACCAAGTAGTGTGATTATAGATGGAGAGAGTTGTATAAACATAGTTAGTGATTATTTGGTGAAAGAGTTACAACTACCTACTTCTAAGCATCCTAAACCCTATAGCTTAGGTTGGTTCAATGATAGAGAGGAGAATAGGGTTAACAAACAAGTTTTGGTTACTTTTTCTTTGGGCAGATACAAAGAGGATGTCTTGTGCGATATCTTGCCAATTCGAGCTTGTCATGTTTTGCTTGGGAGGCCTTGCCAATATGAGAACAAGGTGAAACATGATGGTGAGACAAATAAGTACTCTTTTAAGTGTGGTAAGATTCCTGTTACTTTAGTTCATTTATCACCTCAAGAAGCTTTAAAAGATTAATTGAAATTGAGGGATGATTTTGCTAAATTGGATGCTGAATTTAGGGCTAAAGAAAAAGGTAACACCGATTCTAAAATTTTTGATTGTTTTGATGATAAAACAACCTTATTTTCAAAGAGTAATTCCGAACCTAATTTGAGTGTTGTTTGCAATGACACTAAATCTATTTTAAGTGTTGTTAGTGATGATAAAACAGTATTGTTAGATGAAAAAGATTTTGTTTTGGTTGATCATAGCATTGAAAATAATCCTGTTTTGGGGGAAAAGAAAGATAGTTCAAAGAAAGTTGTTAAAGAGTGTATGTTAGCTACTAAGAGTGAGATTAAGAGTGCTTTACATGAGAATTCTGTTTTGATCTTACGTTTGTTTCGAAATACACTAATGGGTACTAACAACTTGGCTGGAGATATTCCAAGCAATATTATGTCTCTTTTGAGTGATTTTGTAGGAATTGGAGTTGTTTTAATGCAAGGAGGGAAGCCCGTAGCTTATTTTAGTGAGAAATTCAATGGGGCTGCATTGAACTATCCAACCTATGAAAAGGAGTTGAATGCATTTGTGCGTGCATTGCATGATGTACAATACAAGAAAGTTAACATGAAAGGCTCAAAGATGACTTGTGATTGGAAGCCTGCAGATTAAAATGGACTATCAGCAATGAAGATAAAATCATTCCAAGTGTTCGAGAGGATCAACAACAATGCATACAAGATAGATATTTCTAGTGAGTATGGTAATGTGAGTGCTACCTTTAATGTTTCTGATTTGTCTTTGTTTGACAATGATGCAGATTTGAGGACAAATCCTTTTCAACAGGGAGGGAATGATGCGCCAAGGGCTTATCAAGGACATTAAGATGATAATGGAGATTATGGAGAGGATGAGCATGGAGTGCAAGGAAGCATGGAGAAGCATGAAGATCAAGGAGATATCACACAACATGTTTCAAGCACCAAAGAGATGCCAAAGATGCCATTTGATCCATTGAAGATGCCATTAGGTCCAATGACAAGAGCAAGAGCTAAAAGATTCGAGGATGCATTATTGGGGCTTGTTCGAACTCATCTTGAAGACTTGAAGACCATTGAAGTTCATTTGAAGAGCTTTGATGATGATTTGGGCAAGAATATTCCCATCGTTTCCAAGTTCATCACTTTGCTTGCAATCGATGGATGAATGAACTTGAATGTGTTATTTAGGCCATTGTGGGTTTTATTTTATCTTAGATTAGCTTATTTTTATGTTTGGATATTATTTGGGTTGGGCCTTGTTTGACTAAGTCCAATCCTTGTTTTAATTATCTCTTTATTTCCATTTCCTAGTTGGGTTTGGACTAGTTTTTCCCTAGCCTTTATGTTTGGACGAAAATAAGGTTTTATTTTTGGATATTGGTAAAACGCTTATGCCTATATAGAGGCACCAAATATGAAAGGGGCTTGCTGATGCGCCAAGGACTCATCATGATCTTGAAGAGCATAATGGAGATCATGGAGAGGATGTGCATATGCGGCAAGGAGGCTTGGAGAAGGTTGAAGGTGCTAAGGAAGAAGTTTCAAGCTCACCGGAGTTGCCTAAGATGCCATTTGATCCATTGAAGATGCCATTAGGCCCAATGACAAGGGCAAGAGCTAAAAGGTTCAATGAAGCTTTGTTTGGCCTCATTAGAGTTCATCTTGAAGAGTTTAAAGCCATCGGAGATCATTTGAAGCCCATTGGAGATCATCAACAAAGGAATATTCCCATCGATTCCAAGTTGTGTATTCTTTTTAAAATCAATGAGCATTAGGTCATTAGAGTTGTAATTTGGCCATTGTGGGCTTAATTCTATCTTAGATTAGTTATTTATTTAGTTAAGAACCTTATTTGGTTTGCGCCTTGTTTAATTAAGTCCAATCCTTAGCTAATTTTCTATTGGTTGTATTTTTGGATAGTTTCTAGAAGCTTCATTAGGGTTAGCCGCCTATGGCTATTGAGGAGGCGGTTTAGGGGGTTTTCTAAGGGGGGTTGCGCAAGGCTTTGCCTATATAAAGGCTCTACCTCCCTCTTGTAAACACAAGTTAAGTTTTCAATAAAGATTTTGAGGTTATTCACCCAAATTAATTATCTTAGTTTCTTTGTTCTAGTTTGAGCAAAACTTAGGGTTCTTCAATCTTGTAGAGTCCTAGCAAACAATTAAGTTGTGATTTCTTGATTGTTTGTGAATCTTGTGTTCTTGAGTTGACAATTGCAGGTCTAATTGAAGACTTAAGGCCGACGAAAGAAGAGGAATCACCTTGTGAAGGTCATCGATCTACTCATCTAGAAGTTGAAGAAGTTGAAGTCGAGTTTGATAGATTTTCAAGGCTAGATTTGAATCTAATACAACTAGATTCGTATCAATTGGTAATCAGAGCATAGGTTGTTATCTTCAATCGGTAAATCTATCCTTCTATCCATCTATCATCAAGTTTTTCATCCATCTCATTCATCAAAGTTCTTATCGTAACTTTCAATTTTCAAGAAATAAAAATTCTGAAAATTCAAAAATTTATTGTGGCTTCATCCTAACTCCAATTGCTTTGAAATTTCAGATTTGGAGTCCTCATACCTTGTAGTGTAATCGAAAAATATTTCAAAAAAAAAAAAAATTTCGACCAGAATCTTGTGAAATTTATTCTGGTTTCGTTTGAACTCGAAAAGCTTTGAAATTTGAGATCTAGACTTCTTTTAGTGTGATCTTTCTGGGAAAAATACTGAAAAAAATAAAAAAAAAATCTGTGTTATCTGCCGCAATTTTGATCTAGGGTTCTTATCTGGGTATATTGCGGATTAGGGTTTTCTTTTTGCAATTGGTTCAATTGATTGCATCTAACCCTAATTGATTGTTTGTTTGAGATTCTTGGGTAGCTTTTGCTGTGAATTGAAGTTTGTTTTGCAGAATTTTCGAATTAAAGCCCTATTGGATACAAGTGGTACTAAATTGGATCTAAGTGGTACTAGGGTTTCTAATTGATTGAATTGATTGATTTGTGTTGTTAATTGTGTTTTGTGCAGCAAGTTTGGGAGACAAAAGGCTGTTTGGATTGTTTATAGACCACTCTTATTTTGATTCACTCAAGTTATTGCTCTTAATTATTTGTTCCTCAAGTAGGTCACGAGAAGAAAGGAGGCTCTAACAATTTGCTCTTATTAGGCCTATTGAAGCTAGAAAAAGGCATAATCTTGTGAGATCATTAAGAGAGTAGTGGATCGCCAATCCATAGGTTGAGTACAAACACGAGAGCACAACAAAGGTAAAGCACACACACACTAGTGAGGAATTTTTATTACTAACTTTTCTTTGTGTATAGGTACAATGGGAGATCAAAATCAAAACAATGACTTGGCTACCATGATGCAAACACTTATACAAAGATTAGATGCCATGGATGCAAGGATGGAAAATATGGCTAAAGCTCAAAAAGAGCCACCACCTTAACAAAGGGAGAACCAAGTCGCACAAAACAATGAACAAAGGGATCAACAACAACAACCTCAAAGGCAACTTGCTAGGAGAGTTGATCCAATGGAAAGATTAAGGCAACAAGAACTTGGAGGTCAAGCCTACAATGAAAACTTGCAGCCTAGGAGAGGTGAACCAAGGGAGGAGATTAAAGACAACATCAAATACAAAATCCCAAAGTTCAATGGGAGAGGGACACCTTCGGATTACTTGGATTGGAGTCAAAGCTAGACATGTATTTTGATTATCACCCCTATGCCGAATCTAAGAAGGTACAAATTGCTATCCTTGAATTTGTTGAGAATGCTTTGAATTGGTATAATCAATTGGTGCAGTCAAGGAGAAGAAATTCGGAGAGACCTATAGATACTTGGGCAGAATTGAAGAGTGTCATGAGAAAGAGATTTGTGCCAAGCTACTACATCAACTTTGATGCGCCAAGGACTCATCATGGTCTTGAAGAGCACAATGGAGATCATGGAGAGGATGTGCATATGCGGCAAGAAGGCTTGGAGAAGCTTGAAGATGCTAAGGAAGAAGTTTCAAGCTCATTGGAGTTGCCTAAGATGCCATTTGATCCATTGAAGATGCCATTAGGCCCAATGACAAGGGCAAGAGCGAAAAGATTCAAGGAAGCTTTGTTTGGCCTCATTAGAGTTCATCTTGAAGAGTTAAAGGCCATCGGAGATCATTTGAAGCCCATTGGAGACCATCATCAAAGGAATATTCCCATCGATTCCAAGTTGTGCACTCTTCTTGAAATCGATGAGCATTAGGTCATTAGAGTTGTAATTTGGCCATTGTGGGCTTAATTCTATTTTAATTAGCTATTTATTTAGTTTAGATAACATTGGGTTGGGCCTTGTTTGACTAAGTCCAATCCTTGTTTGTTATTTTCCTTTTCCTAGTAGAATAAGGAGTAGGGTCCTTCCTAGCTTTTTCCTTTACCCTTAGAGCATAGGAATTTATATCAGAGCCGCCCCCCCTTCTTGCCTATATAAAGGCACCAACCCCCCTCTTGTAAAGATAAGTTGAGTTGATTAATAAATTGAGGTTTTCACCCAAATTGATTATCTTAGCTTCTTTGTTCTAGTTTGAGCAAAATTTAGGGTTCTTCAATCTTGTAGAGTCCTAGCAAACAATTAAGTTGTGATACTTGATTGTTTGTGAATCTTGTGTTCTAGAGTTAACAATTGCAGGTCTAATTGGAGACTTTGGGCCGACGAAAGAAGAGGATTCACCTTGTGAAGGTCATCGACATACACATCTAGAAGTTGAGGAAGTTCAAGTCAACTTTGATAGATATTCAAGGCTAGATTTGAATCTAATACAACTAGATTCGTATCAATTGGTAATCAGAGCATACGTTGTCATCTTCAATCGGTAAATCTATCCTTCTATTCATCTATCATCAAGTTTTTCATCCATCTCATTCATCAAAGTTCTTATCGCAACTTTCAAATTTCAAGATCTAAAAAATTCCGAAATTTCAAAAATTTATTGTGACTTTATTCTAACTCCAATTGCTTTGAAATTTCAGATTTGGAGTCCTTATACCTTGTAGTTCAATCGAAAAATATTTCAAAAATCAAAAAAAATTTCGACCAGAAACTTGTGAAATTTATTCTGGCTTCGTTTGTGCTCGGAAAGCTTTGAAATTTGATATCTAGACTTCTTTTAGTGTGATCTTTCTGGGAAAAATACTGAAAAAAATCAAAAAAATCTGTATCAACATCGCAATTTTTCAGAAACTAGGGTTTTTGATTTGGGAATTTGGGGATTAGGGTTTCCTACTTGCAATTGGATCAATTGATTGCATCTAACTCTAATTGATTGTTTGTTGGAGTTTCTTGGGTTGCTTTTGCTGTGAATTGAAGTTTGTTTTGCAGAATTTTGGAATCAAACCCTATTGGAGATAAGTGGTTTAAAATTGGATCTAAGTGGTACTAGGGTTTTCTTTTGATTAATTTGATTGATTTGTGTTGATTGTGTTTTGTGCAACAAGTTTGGGAGGCAAAAGGCTGTTTGGATTGTATAAAGAACACTTTCCTTTTGATTCACTCAAGTTATTGCTCTTAATTGTTTGCTCCTCAAGTAGGTCACGAGAAGAAAGAAGGCTCTAACTATTTGCTCTTATTAGGCCTATTGAAGCTAGAAAAAGGCATAATCTTGTGAGATTATTAAGAGAGTAGTGGATCGCCAATCCATAGGTTGAGTGCAAACACGAGAGCACAACAAAGGTAAATCACACACCTACTAGTGAGGAATTTGTTATTACTAATCTTTCTTTGTGTGTAGGTACAATGGGAGATCAAAATCAAGCCAATGATGTGGCTACTTCTTTGCAAGCTATTTTGCAACAATTAGGCACTATCACAACAAGATTAGATGCCTTGGAGGTTCGACAACAAGAACCACCACCTCAACAAAGAGAAAACAATGTCGCACCAAACAATGAGCAAAGAGATCAACCACAACAACAAGTCCAACAAAGACAAATTGCTACGAGAGTTGATCCAATGGAGAGATTAAGGCAACAAGATCTTGGAGGTCAAGCCTACAATGAAAACTTGCGGCCTAGGAGAGGTGAACCAAGGGAGGAGATTAAAGACAACATCAAATACAAGATCCCAAATTTCAATGGGAGAGGGACACCTTCGGATTACTTGGATTGGGAGTCAAAGCTAGACATGTATTTTGATTATCACCCCTATGCCGAATCTATGAAGGTACAAATTGCTATCCTTGAATTTGTTGAGAATGCTTTGAATTGGTATAATCAATTGGTGCAGTCAAGGAGAAGAAATTTGGAGAGGGCTATAGATACTTGGGCGGAATTAAAGAGTGTCATGAGAAAGAGATTTGTGCCAAGCTACTACATCAACTTTCTTTACCAAAGTTTGCAAACCTTGAGGCAAGGAACAAAGAGTGTTGATGAGTACTACTCCGAGATGATGTTGTTGATGTCCAGAGCCGAAATTGAGGAGCCATCACAAGCCACCACGGCTAGGTTTCTTGCGGGACTGAATAGAGAAATTCATGATATTGTGGAGATGCAACAATATTTTGATGTTGAGGACTTGTTACAACAAGCTCTAAAGGCCGAGGGACAAGTCAAGAGGAGTGGCGCAAAGAAGGGATTTTCATCATCAAACTCATGGAAAACTCCAATCAAGAAAGATGAGAAAACTTCCAACAAGGAGAAGGAGGTTGCGCAACAAAAGGGAGTAAGTCCTAAATCCGATTCTAAACCTTCATCTAGTTCTTCCTCTAAATCTCATGTTAAGTGTTTTAAGTGTCAGGGATATGGTCATTATGCCAAAGATTGTGTCAATAAGAAGGTGATGTATCTTAATGATCATGGTGAGATAGTGAGTGAAGATGAGGAATTCAATTTAGGTTCAAGTGGTGATGGGGATGATGAGGAGGAGTCTGCGCAAGAAGAGAGTGATGATGATACTGAGGGATATGCACTTAAGAATTTGGTTATTAGAAAAGCTTTGAGTGCTTTTGTGAAAGAAGATGTGCACAATCAAAGAGAGAACTTGTTTCATACTAGGATGTATGCGAATGGAAAACCTAGTAGTGTGATCATTGATGGTGGAAGTTGTACCAACATAGCTAGTATTTACTTAGTGAAGGAGATGCAATTACCCACCACCAAACACCCTAAACCCTATAGTTTAGGATGGATCAACGACAAGGAGGAATTTAAAGTTAACAAACAAGTTTTAGTTTCTCTTTTTTTGGGCAGGTACAATGAAGATGTTTTGAGCGATGTGCTACCAATGCAAGCATGCCATATACTACTTGGCCGACCATGGCAATTTGACAACAAGGTACATCATGATGGTGAGGCTAATCAGTATACTTTCATGTGTGATTTGTTTCCTGAGGAGATTCCTAGTGGTTTACCACCAATTAGAGGGATTGAACATCAAATTGACTTCATCCCTGGGGCGCAAATTCCAAATAAGCCAGCATATAGGACAAACCCTGATGAAACAAAGGAGTTGGAGAAACAAGTTGGAGAGCTACTTCAAAAGGGCTATGTGCGCGAGAGTCTTTCTCCATGTGCAGTTCCAGGTTTGCCTGTTCCAAAGAAGGATGGAACTTGGAGAATGTGTGTTGATTGTAGGGCAATAAACAACATCACAGTTAAGTATCGCCACCCTATTCCTAGATTAGATGATATGCTTGATGAATTGCATGGTTCTTGCTTATTTTCAAAGATTGATCTTAAGAGTGGATATCATCAAATTCGCATGAAAGAGGGTGATGAATGGAAAACTGCTTTTAAAACTAAGTTAGGATTGTATGAATGGTTAGTCATGCCTTTTGGATTAACTAATGCACCTAGTACTTTCATGAGATTAATGAATCATGTTTTAAGAGCTTATATTGGAAAGTTTGTTGTTGTTTATTTTGATGATATACTTGTGTATAGCCGGAACTTAGAGGAACATGTTGAGCATTTGAGATGAGTTTTAGATGTACTTAGGGTTGAGAAGTTGTATGCTAATCTTAAGAAGTGCACCTTTTGCATAAACAAGCTTGTATTTCTTGGTTTTGTGGTTTCTGCGCAAGGTATACATGTTGATGAGGAGAAGATCAAAGCCATCAAGGATTGGCCAACCCCCACCAACATTGGTCAAGTGAGATCCTTCCATGGCTTGGCCGGATTCTATAGGAGGTTTGTTAAGGATTTTAGCACCTTAGTCGCCCCTATTACTAGTGTGATGAAGAAGAATGAACCATTCAAGTGGGGAAAAGAGCAACAAGAAGCATTTGAGACTTTGAAAAACAAATTAACTAATGCTCCTTTGCTTGTTTTACCTAACTTTAACAATACTTTTGAGATTGAATGTGATGCTTCAGGCGTAGGTATTGGCGCAGTGCTCATGCAAGGAGGGAAACCTGTGGCATACTTTAGTGAGAAGTTGAATGGGGCTGCGTTGAACTATCCAACTTATGATAAGGAGTTGTATGCTCTTGTTAGCGCATTACAAACTTGGCAGCATTATTTGTGGCCTAAGGAGTTTGTGATTCACACGGATCATGAGAGCTTGAAGTACTTAAAGGGCCAACAAAAGCTGAATAAGAGGCATGCTAAGTGGATTGAGTTCATTGAATCCTTTCCATATGTGGTGCGCTACAAAAAAGGTAAGGAGAATGTTGTAGCCGATGCATTATCAAGGAGGTATGTTTTACTTTCCATGCTTGATTCTAAGTTTCTTGGATTTGAGTTTATTAAAGACTTATATGCTAGTGATGTTTACTTTAGTGATGTGTTTAAAGCATGTGAGAATTCTGGATTTGGGAAGTATTATAAGCATGATGGATTTTTGTTTAAAGAATCTAGATTGTGTATACCTACTTGTTCTTTGCGTTTTGTGCTTGTGAGGGAATCACATGAGGGTGGTTTAATGGGTCACTTTGGTGTTGATAGAACATATGAGATATTGCATGAACACTTCTTTTGGCCTAAGATGCGATATGATGTAGGAAAGCATGTTTCTAGTTGCATTACTTGTTCGCAAGCTAAATCTACATCTAAGCCTCATGGTTTGTATACTCCTTTGCCTATTCCTCATGAACCATGGACTCATATTAGCATGGATTTTGTGTTAGGATTACCTCATTCTAGGAGAGGTAAAGATTCTATCTTTGTGGTTGTTGATAGGTTTTCTAAGATGGCACACTTTATTGCTTGTACTAAAACTGATGATGCCATTAATGTAGCTAATTTGTTCTTTAAAGAGATTGTTAGACTACATGGAATGCCTAGAACGATTGTGAGTGATAGAGATGCTAAGTTCTTAAGTCACTTTTGGAGAACTTTGTGGGCTAAGTTAGGTACTAAGTTGTTATTTTCAACTACTTGTCATCCTCAAACTGATGGACAAACTGAAGTAGTTAATAGGACTTTATCTACCTTACTTAGAGCTTTGATTAAGAAGAACTTAAGGACTTGGGAAGATTGTTTGCCTCATGTTGAATTTGCATACAATAGAAGCATACATAGTACAACTGGATTTTCACCTTTTGAATGTGTGTATGGCTTTAATCCTCTAACTCCATTGGATTTGTTGAGTTTACCTTTGAGTGTGCAAGTTGACATAGATGGGCAACGCAAGGCAGATTTTGTTAGGGATCTTCATGCAAAGGTTAGAGCACAAATTGAGAAGAAAACTCAACACTACATGAAGAATGCTAACAAGGGGCGCAAAGAGTTCATCTTTGAACTTGGCGATTGGGTTTGGTTGCATCTAAGGAAGGAAAGGTTCCCTGAGAAGAGGAAGTCTAAGCTCTTACCTCGTGGAGATGGTCCATTCCAAGTTTTGGAGAGGATCAACAACAATGCCTACAAGCTAGATCTTCGTAGTGAATATGGTAATGTAAGTGCTACTTTTAATGTCTCGGACTTATCCGTGTTTGTGTTTGATAATGATGCAGATTTGAGGACAAATCCTTTTCAAGGGAGAGGGGATGATGCGCCAAGGACTCATCATGGTCTTGAAGAGCACAATGGAGATCATGGAGAGGATGTGCATATGCGGCAAGAAGGCTTGGAGAAGCTTGAAGATGCTAAGGAAGAAGTTTCAAGCTCATCGGAGTTGCCTAAGATGCCATTTGATCCATTGAAGATGCCATTAGGCCCAATGACAAGGGCAAGAGCGAAAAGATTCAAGGAAGCTTTGTTTGGCCTCATTAGAGTTCATCTTGAAGAGTTAAAGGCCAATCGGAGATCATTTGAAGCCCATTGGAGACCATCATCAAAGGATATTCCCATCGATTCCAAGTTGTGCACTCTTCTTGAAATCGATGAGCATTAGGTCATTAGAGTTGTAATTTGGCCATTGTGGGCTTAATTCTATTTTAATTAGCTATTTATTTAGTTTAGATAACATTGGGTTGGGCCTTGTTTGACTAAGTCCAATCCTTGTTTGTTATTTTCCTTTTCCTAGTAGAATAAGGAGTAGGGTCCTTCCTAGCTTTTTCCTTTACCCTTAGAGCATAGGAATTTATATCAGAGCCGCCCCCCTTCCTTGCCTATATAAAGGCACCTAACCCCCTCTTCGTAAAGATAAGTTGAGTTGATTAATAAATTGAGGTTTTCACCCAAATTGATTATCTTAGCTTCTTTGTTCTAGTTTGAGCAAAATTTAGGGTTCTTCAATCTTGTAGAGTCCTAGCAAACAATTAAGTTGTGATACTTGATTGTTTGTGAATCTTGTGTTCTAGAGTTAACAATTGCAGGTCTAATTGGAGACTTTGGGCCGACGAAAGAAGAGGATTCACCTTGTGAAGGTCATCGACATACACATCTAGAAGTTGAGGAAGTTCAAGTCGACTTTGATAGATATTCAAGGCTAGATTTGAATCTAACACAACTAGATTCGTATCAAACTTCCTTTACCAAAGTTTGAAAACCTTGAGGCAAGGGTCAAAGAGTGTTGATGAGTACTACTCCGAGATGATGTTGTTGATGTCCAGAGCCGAAATTGAGGAACCAACACAAGCCACCCTGGCTAGGTTTCTTGCGGGGTTAAATAGAGAAATTCATGATATTATGGAGATGCAACAATATTTTGATGTTGAGGACTTGTTACAACAAGCTTTAAACGCCGAGGGACAAGTTAAGAGGAGTGGCGCAAAGAAGGGATTTTTATCATCAAACTCATGGAAAACTCCAATCGAGAAAGATGAGAAAACTTCCAACAAGGAGAAGGAGGTTGCGCAACAAAAGGGAGTAAGTCCTAAATCCGATTCTAATCCTTCATCTAGTTCTTCCTCTAAATCTCATGTTAAGTGTTTTAAGTATCAAGGATATGGTCATTATGCCAAAGATTGTGTCAATAAGAAGGTGATGTATCTTAATGATCATGGTGAGATAGTGAGTGAAGATGAGGAATTCAATTTGGGTTCAAGTGATGATGGGGATGATGACGAGGAGTCTGCGCAAGAAGAGAGTGATGATGATAGTAAGGGATATGCACTTAAGAATTTGGTTGCTAGAAAGACTTTGAGTGCTTTTGTGAAAGAAGATGTGCACAATCAAAGAGAAAACTTGTTTCATACTAGGATGTATGCGAATGGGAAACCTAGTAGTGTGATCATTGATGGTGGAAGTTGTAACAACATAGCTAGTGTTTACTTAGTGAAGGAGATGCAATTACCCACCACCAAACACCCTAAACCTTATAGTTTAGGATGGATCGACGACAAGGAGGAAATTAAAGTTAACAAACAAGTTTTAGTTTCTCTTTCTTTGGGCAGGTACAATGAAGATGTTTTGTGTGATGTTCTACCAATGCAAGCATGTCATGTACTACCTGGTCGACCATGGCAATTTGACAAGAAGGTACAACATGATGGTGAGGCCAATCAGTATACTTTCATGTGTGGTAAGAAGCCTTTTACTTTAATTCCTTTATTACCTCAAGAAGCTTTAAAGGATCAATTGAAATTGAGGGATGATTTTGCTAAATTAGAATCTGAATATAGGGCTCAAGAAAAGATAAAGCATGCTAATTCTAGTTCTAATTGTGTTGAAAACAAGGCTGTTTTGGTTGATAGTTCTAAGGAAGTTGTTAAATAGTGTATGTTAGCTACTAAGAGTGAGATTAAGAATGCTTTGAATAATAATTCTGTTTTGATCTTGCTTATGCTTAAAAATACACTTGTTACTACTAACAACTTGGATGGAGAGCTTCCAAGCAACATTGTTTCTCTTTTGAGTGATCATGCAGATTTGTTTCCTGAGGAGATTCCTAGTGGTTTACCACCAATTAGAGGGATTGAACATCAAATTGACTTCATCCCTAGGGCGCAAATTCCAAACAAGCCAGCATATAGGACAAATCCTGATGAAACAAAGGAGTTGGAGAAACAAGTTGGAGAGCTACTTCAAAAGGGCTATGTGCGCGAGAGTCTTTCTCCATGTGCAGTTCCAGTTTTGCTTGTTCCTAAGAAGGATGGAACTTGGAGAATGTGTTGATTGTAGGGCAATAAACAACATAACAATTAAGTATCGCCACCCTATTCCTAGATTAGATGATATGCTTGATGAATTGCATGGTTCTTGCTTATTTTCAAAGATTGATCTTAAGAGTGGATATCATCAAATTCGCATGAAAGAGGGTGATGAATGGAAAACTGCTTTTAAAACTAAGTTAGGATTGTATGAATGGTTAGTTATGCCTTTTGGATTAACTAATGCACCTAGTACTTTCATGAGATTAATGAATCATCTTTTAAGAGCTTATATTGGAAAGTTTGTTGTTGTTTATTTTGATGATATACTTGTGTATAGCCGCAACTTAGAGGAACATATTGAGCATTTGAGATGTGTTTTAGTTGTACTTAGGGTTGAGAAGTTGTATGCTAACCTTAAGAAGTGCACCCTTTGCACAAACAAGCTTGTTTTTGTTGGTTTTGTGGTTTTTGCGCAAGGTATACATGTTCATGAGGAGAAGATCAAAGCCATCAAGGATTGGCCAAGCCCCACCAACGTTGGTCAAGTGAGATCCTTCCATGGCTTGGTCGGATTCTATAGGAGGTTTGTTAAGGACTTTAGCACCTTAGCCGCCCCTATTACTAGTGTGATGAAGAAGAATGCACCATTCAAGTGGGGAAAAGAGCAACAAGAAGCATTTGAGACTTTGAAGGATAAATTATCTAATGCTCCTTTTCTTGTTTTACCTGACTTTAACAATACTTTTGAGATTGAATGTGATGCTTCAGGCGTAGGTATTGGCGCAGTGCTCATGCAAGGAGGGAAACCCGTGGCATACTTTAGTGAGAAGTTGAATGGGGCTGCGTTGAACTATCCTACATATGATAAGGAGTTGTATGCTCTTGTTAGAGCATTACAAACTTGGCAGCATTATTTGTGGCCTAAGGAAGTTTGTGATTCACACGGATCATGAGAGCTTGAAGTACTTAAAGGGCCAACAAAAGCTGAATAAGAGGCATGCTAAGTGGATTGAGTTCATTGAATCCTTTCCATATGTGGTGCGCTACAAGAAAGGTAAGGAGAATGTTGTAGCCGATGCATTATCAAGGAGGTATGTTTTACTTTCCATGCTTGATTCTAAGTTTCTTGGATTTGAGTTTATTAAAGACTTATATGCTAGTGATGCTTACTTTAGTGATGTGTTTAAAGCATGTGAGAATTCTGGATTTGGGAAGTATTATAAGCATGATGGATTTTTGTTTAAAGAATCTAGATTGTGTATACCTACTTGTTCTTTGCGTTTTGTGCTTGTGAGGGAATCGCATGAGGGTGGTTTAATGGGTCACTTTGGTGTTGATAGAACATATGAGATATTGCATGAACACTTCTTTTGGCCTAAGATGCGATATGATGTAGGAAAGCATGTTTCTAGTTGCATTACTTGTTTGCAAGCTAAATCTACATCTAAGCCTCATGGTTTGTATACTCCTTTGCCTATTCCTCATGAACCATGGACTCATATTAGCATGGATTTTGTGTTAGGATTACCTCATTCTAGGAGAGGTAAAGATTCTATCTTTGTGGTTGTTGATAGGTTTTCTAAGATGGCACACTTTATTGCTTGTACTAAAACTGATGATGCCATTAATGTAGCTAATTTGTTCTTTAAAGAGATTGTTAGACTACATGGAATGCCTAGAACGATTGTGAGTGATAGAGATGCTAAGTTCTTAAGTCACTTTTGGAGAACTT
This sequence comes from Corchorus olitorius, assembly GCA_001974825.2. NCBI lineage: Eukaryota > Viridiplantae > Streptophyta > Magnoliopsida > Malvales > Malvaceae > Corchorus > Corchorus olitorius. The sequence continues at coordinate 78,170 of AWUE01024532.1, forward strand.
TGTGGGCTAAGTTAGGTACTAAGTTGTTATTCTCAACTACTTGTCATCCTCAAACCGATGGACAAACTGAAGTAGTTAATAGGACTTTCTCTACCTTAATTAGAGCATTGATTAAAAAGAACTTAAGAACTTGGGAAGATTGTTTGCCTCATGTTGAATTTGCTTACAATAGAAGCATACATAGTACAACTGGATTTTCACCTTTTGAATGTGTGTATGGCTTTAATCCTTTAACTCCATTGGATTTGTTGAGTTTACCTTTAACTGTGCAAGTTGACATGGATGGACAACGCAAGGCAGATTTTGTTAGGGATCTTCATGCAAAGGTTCGAGCTCAAATTGAGAAGAAAACACAACACTACATGATGAATGCTAACAAGGGACGCAAAGAGGTCATCTTTGAACCCGAAGATTGGGTTTGGTTGCATCTAAGGAAGGAAAGGTTACCTGAGAAGAGGAAGTCTAAGCTATTACCTCGTCGAGATGGTCCATTCCAAGGCTTAGAGAGGATCAACAACAATGCCTACAAGCTAGATCTTCCTAGTGAATATGGTAATATAAGTGCTACTTTTAATGTCTCGGACTTATCCTTATTTGATAATGATGCAGATTTGAGGACAAATCCTTTTCAAGGGAGAGGGGATGATGCGCCAAGGACTCATCATGGTCTTGAAGATCATAATGGAGATCATGGAGAGGATGTGCATATGCGGCAAGGAGGCTCGGAGAAGCTTGAAGGTGCTAAGGAAGAAGTTTCAAGCTCATCGGAGTTGCCTAAGATGCCATATGATCCATTGAAGATGCCATTAGGCCCAATGAGAAGGGCAAGAGCTAAAAGGTTCAAGGAAGCTTTGTTTGGCCTCATTAGAGTTCATCTTGAAGAGTTTAAAGCCATCAGAGATCATTTGAAGCCCATTGGAGATCATCAACAAAGGAATATTCCCATCGATTCCAAGTTGTGCATTCTTCTTGAAATCGATGAGCATTAGACTTTGATTTCTTAATTTTTTGTGAATCTTGTGTTCTTGACTTGACAATTGCAGGTCTAATTGAAGACTTAAGGCCGACGAAAGAAGAGGAATCACCTTGTGAAGGTCATCGATCTACTCATCTAGAAGTTGAAGAAGTTCAAGTCGAGTTTGATAGATTTTCAAGGCTAGATTTGAATCTAATACAACTAGATTCGTATCACTTGCTCTCAAAGTCTCTGCTCTAGAAGAAGAAATAGAGCAACTGACTTTAGATGAAAGCGAGTCATCTGATGATGATGATGATTCAACAATGTTATCTCGAAAATTCATAAGACTGAAAGGAAGAAGAAACCAACTCTTTAACAAAAGAAGTTACAGAAGAGACAAGTACAAAAATGAGAAATTCAGAAAAGACAGAGAAAGATACAGGAATGATGATCACAAAGCTAACAGAGTGTTTAACAAAACTTCTTTACTTGTTGAGGAATCAATCCATGTTGTTTTTGATGAAACTAATGCTCGACCGAGAAAGGTAGTGGATGATGATGATGATGCAGATGAAATTAGTGCAAACATGAGACAGGTACAAATTTTTGACCCTAATCCAGTTCCAGAAAATAAGGAAATGTAGACTCAAGAAGAAGAGCCTCCTATAGAAAGCTTGGAGCGAGTGGAAAGGAAGAAAGCTGGATGGCAGCAATGCAAGAGGAGCTTAACCAGTTTGAGCGAAGCAAAGTCTGGACTTTAGTGCCAAGACCTGATGACAATCCAATTGTTGGCACTAAATGGGTCTTCAGGAACAAGCTAGATGAAACTGGTAAAGTGGTAAGGAACAAAGCCCGATTGGTTGCCAAAGGCTATAACCAGGAAGAAGGCATTGATTACGATGAAACCTTTGCTCCTGTTTCCAGGTTAGAGGCTATTCGTCTCTTACTTGCTTTTGCTTGTCATTTGGACTTTAAACTGTTTCAAATGGATGTGAAAAGTGCTTTCCTGAATGGTTACATTTAAGAGGAAGTGTATGTGGAACAACCTCCTGGTTTTGAAGATTTCAAAAGACCAAATGTTGTTTTCAGATTGCACAAAGCCTTGTATGGTCTCAAACAGGCTCCTAGAGCCTGGTATGAGAGGCTGTCAAAGTTTCTGTTGCAAAATGGTTTTTCAAGAGGGAGTGTTGACACTACATTGTTCCTGAAAAGGAAAGGCACTAATATGCTTATTGTTCAAATCTATGTTGATGATATTATATTTGGTGGCACTAATTATAGTCTCTGTGAGTATTTTGCTAAGGAAATGCAGGGTGAATTTGAAATGAGCGTGATGGGTTAGCTGACCTTCTTTCTTGGATTACAAATCAAACAATGCAAAGTTGGGATCTTCATCAATCAGACAAAATACACCAAATAAATGTTGAAGAAATTCAACATGCTGGAGTGCAAAACTATGAAAACACCTATGGCTAGTGGGACTAAACTGGACTTATCTGAGAAAGGTAAGGAAGTGAACCAGAAGCTCTATCAAGGTATGATTGGATCACTTCTATACTTGACTGCTAGCAGACTTGATATTCTTTTTAGTGTATGCCTGTGTGCAAGATTTCAATCTTGCCCCAAAGAATCTCACATCTTTGCTGTCAAGTGAATTTTAGGTACCTCTTGGGAACTACAGGCCTAAGCTTGTGGTATCCAAAGGGAACAGGTTTGGAACTTGTAGGATACTCTGATGCAGACTTTGCTGGCAGCAAAACTGATCGAAAAAGCACCAGTGGGACTTGTCAATTCCGTGGAAGTGCACTTGTCTCATGGTCCTTTAGAAACCAAAACTCAGTGGCTCTGTCAACAGCCGAGGCTGAGTACATTGTTGCTGGAAGTTGTTGTGCACCAAGAATCACCAAGAATCCAGTTCAGCACTCACGCACCAAGCACATCAAAATAAGATATCACTTCGTTCGGGACCATGTCCAAAAAGGTGATATCGAGATTAACTTTGTTGATACCTTGCATCAATTAGTTGACATATTCACTAAACCATTTGTGTGATGAGCATTGTAGTCGGATTTGAAATGAAGTAGGAATGATAGATGCATGTCATGTGTGATCATGCATTTCTCATTCTGTTTAAGGTTTTCCGTCATCAAAATCTCCACTCAAATTCTTGCGACTAATCGCAAATCTGTCAGGACCCCATCCTGACACGTCAACAAAATTTTAGCTGGGATTTTTCCCTCCTAATTTTCTACCCTTCTGACATTTGAGTTTTGAAACTCCCCACTTCCCGAAAATCACTCCTCCACTACAACTCTTTATCCCTCTTTCCTTAATTTCATTCTCACCAAAACTCTCTCTCCTCTAAACTCTGTCTCTGTCTCTGTCTCTCTCTCTCCCTATTTTCCTCCCCAATCTTTTCCAGAGCAAACCCTAGATTTTCACTTGCATCATTTCTCTCTGCATCATTCTGGATCCGCTCTCTCGTTGGAAAGCCCTGCTTGAAAAGATGGTTAAGGAAGGGAAAAGTAAAGGAAAGGCTGAAGGATTAAAGAAAGCCGCAACAACCACAAAAGGAAAAGAGAAAGGAAAAAATAAAGCAGTTGATCAAAGTCCTCCACCTAAGAAGAAACAGGCTGCTCTAAGCTCTCTTCATAAAAATCTCATCTACACTGTTCCTAAAGATCACTTCAGAGACGGATGGCACAGACTAAGGTACGGAAGCTTAGATGATTTTAAACTTTTAGAAACTACAACTCTTGATTGGAATAGTCTACCCAAGAATCCTGGATATGACTCTATTTACAAAAAGCTGGATAAAGTTAGTTGGATAGGACTCACCCAGTTTTCTAATGAAAAAGCTAGTGCAACTGTTGTTAAAGAGTTTTACACTAGCATTATCCTGAAAGAAAATGAATATAGGGGCAAGCAGACATAGAAGGATATGTTTGCCTTCATCTGTGGAGAAGAAGTTGTTGTTACAACAAGAATGATAGGTCTGCTAATGAAAATCGAGGGAATTGAAGGTGATAGTAAACCACCAAAATCGGTTAATTATGATGACGCTTGGGAAACGATAAGTGGCAAGAAAGAAAAATATCTTGTCCCTCAGGCAAAGAGAAAGCTTCTAAATGTTCAAGCAAAGCTCCTTTATCATTTTATTGGTAAAAGTCTCTAGTATAAGCAAGAGAGTCTAAAATACATAAATCAGAAGGACATATGGCTGCTGTACTGCGTCTGGACAGGATTAAAGGTCAATTTGGCTCAGATTATTATCAATGAGATAAAATAGACAGCTTCCAAAAGCAGTATGCACTATGGTTTCGGTCCACTTGTCACTGCACTCGGGAAGATTGCACAAACCAAGATGCACCAAGAAAAAGACATGCGAGTGATTTGTTCTCCTCTATCTGACAAGTCACAGAACAGATTTGTGATGGAAATCCCCTGGCCCAAGTTTTGTGCCCCACTTCATGCCCCATTCACCAAATCATGCCACATGTCCCTTGTGTTATACCTTGTTTGTTTTTAAGTTTTAATAAGTAATATTTATACAAGAAAATAAAATAAGAAACCCACATAAACATCAAGTTTAGCCCCAAATTAACAATAAATAATTATATATAAGGGTTAGTCCTAAATTTTAATACATTCCCCATAGGGTTTTAGAATGAAACTATAAAATTTAATTTGATTACGCAAACAAGGAATAACATTAAAAATTTAAAAGGGACACGTGTCATTATTTGATGGATGGGGCACAAATGGGGCACCAAAATTGGGGCAGAGGATTAACCACAGTAAAGGACTCTCAAGTTGCCCAGGCAATTGACAATCTGACTGATGTTGTAGCTGTCATCAACACCAACATAAATCTGATGAGGAAATCAAACCTGCAATATCAGCAGAACGTTATTAGCATTCTGAATCTCATGGCTGAAATGGAGCTTGGGAGGACATTTGAATTTGATGACCTCGATGACCTGAATGCTTCAGATATACAGCAACAGCAAAAAGAGACTGACACCATTCCTTCTGAAGAAGAAAAGCAGCACAAGGATTCTGATGAAGACATTATTGAAGAAGAAAAATATATCGAGGAACATGAAGAAGAGGATGATGAAGAAGAGGAAGAAAATTCAGAGGAAGGAAGTGATGAAAAAGATGATGACGAAATAGATGATGAGGAAGAAAACAGGGACAGTGGATCGGAGGAAGAAGATGCTGAAGACAATGATCAATAGAAATGGGACAAGGGGGACAGTGACCAATGACGCGATAACAATACTATTGAGGCAGATAACAAGACAGATGAAGTGCCTAAATCACTAGCCGAAATTAGCCAAACTGATGCTTCTAAGGCTTCTAGTGGGACTAATCCTGAGATTGCAGACATGTATTTGGCCGAAACTGAAGAAGTTCTTACAGGTCTTGAGCCACTGGCCACTACTCCAACATTCCCCAAGGACAAAGAAAAGGCTAAGGCATCCTCTAATGAAGTTCCCTCTAAACTAGCCTCTCCCATCCTTAAGCCAAAGAAGAAAGTGACTAAGAAAGCCAGCACTGCCATTGTTGAAGAACCAGCACATGCTACTGTATGTGATGTTGCTTCAGAACAAATAGAACATCCTCCACCTACTCTAAAGAAAAGGTCGAGGACCAAGCATCCAAATGTTGAAGATCATACTGAAGCAATCCCTACAGCAGCATCCAAAGCAGCCAAGAAGGTTGGAGTAAGGCAGTCCAAGCGAATCAAGAAGGCTTAAATCCAGCGCTGATCCTATCTACACTCCTCTCATGCATTTTCATTTTCATTTCATGCATTCTAGATAATTGTGGCACCTGTGTATGCCTTGGATAATTTGTTTATATTTGGATTCTATTTTTCTATTCTCCTCCCTCTTTCTTTAATGGCACTGATGTGCCTCTAGATTCTAATGTCAATCTTTTCTATCTCAGCTAGGTGCTTTGGTACTATTGATGTTTTTGAATTCCTTTTCTTAAGGATTTCTGCACCGTACTTGTGTATTGCTAACTCTGTTTTGCAGGATTTTCGAACCCATTTGTTGATTCTAACAAAAAGGGGGAGAAAAAATAAGGCCTTGAATTGAGTAAATAGATTGAGTTAGTCACACTAATTCATGTCTGCGCTTTAGTGAGAATAATTCATTCATGCATGATATCTTGCATGGCATAAAGGCAACTTTATGACATGCAGGTTGGGGTCGCATGGGTTGAAGAATTGACTACTTAAAGGGGGAGCACTAAATCTGGTAACTGTAACAGTTATCTTTTACACTCTTATTTCACACCCCCTTCTAGCACTTAGTGGAACTACTTCTGTTCTTTATTTTATTGCCACTAACTGCTTATGATTATATAAGAATCTTGGGTATTCGTCTATCTCTTCCTGCTTTCGTTCCTTGCAATATAGCGGCTTTCGCCTTACTTTCTTTACTGCTTATTGCTCTTTGGTTGATGTGTAACTGCTGTTCCTTATTTTGCTCTAACAATTTTTTACTTGAGAATAGCATCCTTGTTCATAGCAATATTTCAAGCCAAATTAGTGAGGATAAAATCTCACTATGCACTCACTCAGGGGGAGCTTGGTAAAATTCTCTAACTGAACATATCTTTTCTTATTAGTCAACAATTCAATTCAAGGAGTGTTTTGTCATCATCAAAAAAAGGGGGGGATTGTTGACTCCATTGTTTTTGATGATAACAAAACATTTTGTATTAGTGAGACTAACCAAGCTATCAAAGTGTGCAGTGACAAATTGAGTGACACTTATTGAATGGTTATGCGCAAACCAATCTTCTCATAACTCACTGTCACATAAGAAACACACTACATAAGAAGCCCTGAAGATTGAAGGAGAATCAGTCCAAAGTACAAATTGGAAATCATCTTAGTGTGACTAAAACCAGAACAAGAAAATGCATATGAAGAAGTGACATATCTAGAAGGAAAACAGTCAAAGCAAATTTAGTGCCACCAGTTCTGAAGAACATTTTAGTGGGACTAAGGAAGTTTGACAGCATCACCAGACAGTATTTGCCAGCGCCGGAAAAAGACAATAACGGGATTAAATTCAAACAGGCGCTCCAACAGCTAGTTTTGACAAATTTGTATTTAAGGCTTGAAATGACCGTTGGGAAGCAGTTTTGAGCATTCAAGAAGCCAAAAGAAAGCATTTACACTCAAGATTCTTACCCAAGCCGTACTACACTATTTTCTCTTGTATTTGCTTGGTTTTAGCAAATTTGTTCTTAACTCTATTCTTGTAAATCTTGCCCAGAACTTACCTTGTGTATTTCGATCACTTAGGATCAGTTTACACACTTCAAAATTAAGTGCGAGGAGCACTTGTTCGAGCTAGGTTAAAGCTCGGTGTTATTTCAAGCTTGGGGAAAGCTTGATTTGTGTAAAGGCTTGGTGTAGGCCCGTAACTACATCGGATTAGTGGATTTGGTGAAAATTCTTGGTTGGGAAGAGCCAAGGTAGAGGACATAGGTCGGGGTGACCGAACCTCTATAAATCGTGTGTTGAGCTAAGCTACTACTAATCCCTTTTAGTTATATTGCTTTTATTGCCTGCCATTCTATCTCATTTACTCCCTCTGCCATCACTGTCAATTATGTGCACTTCCATTCATTAACTCTGCCATTTTCGTTTATTGTACTCATTGCTTTTCTATCTTGTCTATTTTGTTTTGCTCCCACAAGTTTCCTTGTTGTATCTGGTCGCACTAATATTCTGTGTTGTAGTAAGCATTAAACTCGAAAAGATTTTTTGAATGGGCTATTCACCCCCCCTATGGCACCACATTTGGGACCAACATGGGTTTGCCGATTGGTACAACAAGGATTGCAAACGAGATGGTCTTCCTCGGTTCATTGACTTGATGGCAGTGTTCTTCTCGCACGGCCTTGACTATTCCGATATTAACGACTTTAGGGCGGTTCGTGACCTCTCCCCCGTCGAGTGTGTTGCCCTCATGGTCGGCGCAGCCACCCATGTTAGCCATTGTGTAATGGTTGTTTAGTTTAACTTTTAATTGTGACCCTGACACGGACGTCGTGGATTCTTTTTTAGAATCTTGTCGCTATTCGAGGGAATTTTGCAGCTTTCGAGAAGGAGATTTCTCTTTGGGCTCCAAAGGTTGCCCAACATATCTTCAACAGGCTGCCAGGGGCCCCTCTGGTCTGTCACCAACGAGAGCAAGACCAAGCCGCTGCCCTGCTCAAGGAAAAAGACGCCCTGTTGAAAGTTTCCCACGAGGATTTGGCCAGTGCTCTAAGATCTCTGAAAGACGTCAAGCTTCAGCTACAGGATGAGAAGGAAAGGGTTCTGAGGAGGAACAAGACTATCATGGATGAACGGTACTCCTTTATTAAGGAAACAGCTGCTTGGTGCCAGGAGAAGGGTGCTCTTCAAGTACAGACGATCGTCTTGTTGCTCTTATTCGCCTTTATTATGGGTGTTAACTGTTTAATGCTTCAGGTTGAAGTTAAAAAGCTTCAGTCGATGCTCGATCTTTTTTACGAGCAAACAGCTGCCCAGATGAACATTGCCCGGGACTGCCGTTTTCATGATCCAGAAGAAGAATCCTAGTGTTGATGTCTCCAACATCGACTTTGACGACAACAAGCTTCCTCTTGATTATGTTGAGGATCCAGTGCTTAGCAAGACGCTCGATGCGTTTATGTAGGAGAATGGGATTGATCTTCAGGTGATCATCGCTGCGGCTCAACCTGCGACGTTCGGCTTTGCTCCCGTCGGGACTCCACCTAGGGAAGAAGACGTTCAGGACCTTACTGGCGATGACGTTCGTGGGGTTGATGCCAGGCAGCAGAGCAAGCACCAGAAAAGGAAAGGCATCTTGATGTCCTTATTTCTGTGATCATGATTTTATACACCGTGTGTGGTGTTCGTCCCTTGGGACTTGAAACAATTTGCTTTGTAATAATTTTGTAGTTTGTTTTGTTTTCGTACTTAACTTTGGATGTTATACTTGATGTGTTTAATTGTTTTCAACTTCGTTTTTACATTCTTGTCGCATTTTCCTTTGTTCTATTTATGCTTACACGGGGACGCCAATTTTGGCGTTCGGTCATTGTGGTGAAACGGTCTCTAGGAGACGTTCGTTTCATTTTTGTTTGTACGGGGACGCCAGTTTAGGTGTTCGGCCGTTATGATGAAACAGTCTCGAGGGAGACGTTCGTTTCATTTCTGTTGGAACGGGGACACCAGTTTGGGCGTTCGGCCGTTATGATGAAACGGTCTCGAGGGAGACACTTGTTTCATTTCTGTTGGGAAAATTTCATTCTGCATTGGACTTAAGAAATTTATTCGACTTTATTAACTTTGCGACGAACAGTACTTAATTAGGGGGACTTAAAATTGCTCCCAAGTGTCATTACAAATTCATCATAACAGAACTTTCACTGAAAATACTTCTTTAAATAGATAGCGTTCCACGTTCTTGGTATCCTTCTGCCAGTCAAGTCCTTCAGTTTGTATGCTCCTCTCCCTAAGACTTCCACGATCTGGTATGGTCCTTCCCAACTAGGTGACAACTTCTTCCAAGAACGTGGACTGAGAGAGAGGAGACGAGGAAAACCTAAACTGTGCCTTGTTCGCCACCATCTCCAAATTTTCCAAACCCACCCACGGTTTGGAAAGATATTAGCTTAGCTTCTCTCAATGATCATGGTGCAGACACTGTGATCGCCAACACAAATAGTAACCACTCTTCCTTTCCCAACATGATCCTTCAAGACTTTTTGGATACAGAACCTCCGAGGAGAAATACTGTCTCCCTTGTAGAAGAAAGAGGCCTTTTAGGGTCTCTCGCCCCCACTACTCCTAGCACCATTCTGAGCTTTGACTTGAACTCTGGGTCTGATTTCCAATATATCGAAACTGTTGTTGATCCTATCAGGCCAAACCCAGCTGCGGTGAACGGTCGTAGCGGTGTCTCAACGGCTCCATGTTTTGATTGTTCTCATCCCATCTTACTTTCCATGTTTAGGTTTTCCATTCTTTTCCCAAGAAAAGGGCGCAGGAAAACAATGAAAATTCCGTCGATCGGCAACATAAGCGCATGATGAAGAACAGAGAGTCAGCTGCTCGGTCAAGAGCTGAAAAATAGGTAAGTAAATCTCTCTTCACTCTGTTCTGCAATATACATTTTTAGCATTCGAGGAAATTGGATACTGTATATAGTTTGGCTAGTGGTTCTATTAAATAGAAGGGCAAATTGAGGAGTATTTCTTGTGACATGCTTTTGTTTTTTCCTGTGATTTGAGTGCCCAAGGCTTACACAAATGAAGTTGGAGCTTGAAGTTGCTCATTTACTTGAAAAAAAAAATGCTAAGCTTAGAAGGCAGCAAGAGAGGCTAATGTATGAGCTTTTTTGGTGTATTTATGTGTCTGAAATTAAGCCAAAATGGGTGAATCAAAATAAGAGTGTTCTATAAACAATCCAAACAACCTTTTGTCTCCCAAACTTGCTGCACAAAATGCAATTAACAACACAAATCAGTCAATTCAATCAATTAGAAACCCTAGTACCACTTAGATCCAATTTTAAACCACTTGTATCCAATAGGGCTTCAATTCGAAATTCTGCAAAACAAACTTCAATTCACAGCAAAAGCAACCCAAGAATCTCAAACAAACAATCAATTAGGGTTAGATGCAAACAATTGACTCAATTGCTCAAACAAACCCTAATCCCCGAATTCCCAAATCAAACCCAAGATAAGAACCCTAGATCCAAAATTGCGGCAAACACCACAGATTTTTTTGATTTTTTTAAGTATTTTTCCCAGAAAGGTCACACTAAAAGAAGTCTAGATAAATTTCAAAGCTTTCCAAGCACAATCGAAGCCAGAATAAATTTTACAAGATTCTGGTCGAAAATTTTTTTATTTTTATAATATTTTTCGATTAAACTACAAGGTATGAGGACTCCAAATCTGAATTTTCAAGTCAATTGGAGTTAAGATGAAACCACAATGAATTTTTGAATTTTCGGAATTTTGGATCTTGAAAAAATTGAAAAACTTTGATGAATGAGATGGATGAAAAACTTGATGATAGATGAATAGAAGGATAGATTTACCGATTGAATATGACAACCTATGCTCTGATTACCAATTGATACGAATCTAGTTGTTTTAGATTCAAATCTAGCCTTGAAAATCTACCAAACTCGACTTGAACTCCTTCAACTCCTAGATGAGTAGATCGATGACCTTCACAAGGTGATTTCTCCTCTTTCGTCGGCCTTAAGTCTTCAATTAGACCTACAGTTGTCAACTCAAGAACACAAGATTCACAAACAATCAAGTTATCACAACTTAATTATTTGCTAGGACTCTACAAGATTGAAGAACCCTAAATTTTGCTCAAACTAGAACAAAGAAGCTAAGATAATCAATTTGGTGAAAACCTCAATTTATTAATCAACTCAACTTGTGTTTACAAGAGATATTGGACCCCTTATATAGTAGTAGGGGGGGGGGCACAATACCTAAATCCTAAGCCCTAAGGGTAAAGGAAGGAGCAAGGAAGGATCCTACTCCTTACCCTACTAGGAAATTGAAATAACGAAAATAAATTTAAAAATAAGGTTTTCCCGCAACAAGTCCTGGGTTAGAGTTGTCCAAGTCCTGGACAGGACTTGTTCTGAATTTTCTTCTGTCTTTCAACAGACCAAGTCCTGGGCAGGAGTTGTTCTGATTTTTCTTCCGTCTTTCAACAGACCAGGTCCTGGGCAGGAGTTGTCAAGTCCTGGGCAGGACTTGTCCTGTTTTTAGGCTTCAATGACAAGCAAATTAATGAGTTTTTCATTGTTCAAATCATCTTCAAATGTCTTCAATTGAACTTCAATGGTCTTCAAGTCTTCAAGATGAGTTCGAACAAGGCCCATTAATGCATCCTTGAATTTCTTTGCTCTTGCTCTTGTCATTGGACCTATTGGCATCTTCAATGGATCAAATGGCATATTTGGCAACTCCAATGAGCTTGAATCATCTTTGTGTGCAACTCTAGCATCTTCAAGCTTCTCCATGCTTCCTTGCACTCCATGCTCATCTTCTCCATGATCTTCATAGCCCTCTTGATGTCCTTGATAAGCCCTTAGTGCATCAAAACTCATCTACATCTATTACCATCTTGGCCTATAGATTTCAACAAGGTTTGATAATCCCATTGAACCTAGGACTCCTAGATTTACAACTGTCACTTGGACTAATATTAGCTTGACTCAAGCTAAATTGAATCTAACATTAGCATTCATAATTATCAAGATAAGTAGGCCTCCAAATCCATCAAAACATGAACACATAAGATGAAGTACAAGGATAAGAAACATATTCAAACAGAAAAATCAAATTATTAAGAACAAAAGTCTCCCCATAAATAAAAAGTCAAGAGATCAATAAGATTCTACATTGGAGAAATTAAAGATTAGCTACTCATGAATTGAATAGCCATCAAAAGAAAAAGGAATAGGAAAACCTAGAAAGATGGGGGATGGCCGGCGGCACCTCCTTAGCTCTCCAAATTGTCTAACCTTTTTTTCTAGAGAGAAAAGATGTCTATTTATACTAGAGACTTAGGGCAAACTTAACCTAGGACAAAATAGACTTTTAAGCTCATTAAGCCTCATCCAATTGAGTGGAATTTCGTCATCTAGGTCTGGGCTATCTCCAAATACCTAATTTAGGTTAAGCATATCAATTTGGGCTTGATTTCATGGGCTTTTCTAGGTCTAGCATGTTTGCAGAAACTTCAGGGGCATTTTCATCCACGACAACGGAAAAACTGGGTCTTGACCAAAAGACGAAAGTTGTAGCTCTTAGAGTTAGCTTTCCAACGGATATTCATACGCTTCATTTGGAATTCTGGATCAAAGGTTATGGCTGTTTTCCCAAACTTGTCTCCAAATCTGGAAAGAAAGGAAGAAGCTTCAACATGAAGACACCCACAAGTGGCTGATGGCGTGCGCTGACAAGGGCCCCGACTCCCGCTGGGCGCCAACATGGTTGGCCTGAGCACCCAGGTCTTAAGCCTGATCACCCATGTCCTCCTGATAGCTCGACATGTCTTCTTGCAACTTGAATTCTTCTTAATCCTTTGCTTTGGAACTTTGTAGCTTTCAACTTTATGACTTTAATTAGCATAAAATTGACTCCATAGACTCTTCATTCACGAACACGAGATCTCTAATTTCTTCCAAGAAAATCCATGAAAAACTTTTGTGCCAAAAATCAATCGAAATAGCTCCAAAATATGTCTAAAACAATATATTTGCACATTCTACCTCTTCAACACCTACAATCACAAATGTAAGCATTATAGGGTAAAATCCAACACAAATACATTCAAAAGCATAGGAAAATGACCATAAAAACATTCATAATTTTGGTCTGATCATATTTCCCCCACACTTAAGCTTTGCTAGTCCCTAGCAAACTAGTGTACTTCTCTCAAAAGAAAGGTTAACACAATTTCAATTGCATACACATATCAGGAGACATCCTAATCATAAAACCAAGATAGCATAGAATAGTGAGAATACTCAATTCTAAAAATCAAGAGATAACAAGCATCATCAATTTTAAGTAAACATAATAAGAGAAATTCAATTCAGTTATCATCTTTCTCGTTACATGACAATCACTTACCATAAGCTTGTGTATATATCTATGTCACACAGAAAAGTAATATCATGGATATTCTTCAAGAATTAAAATGGGTTAGAAAGGTGGCTTATTTTTAAGAAAACAAGGTTACTAACCTTAGAAGTGTTCATGACTTGGGGAAAAGGGAAAGGGGAAAAACTCAATCAATTGGCTCATCAATAGCCTTCTCCATAAGCTCAACAAATTCCTCCAAGCTTTGGGTGATACCATTGAGGTCCTCTTGAATTTGCATAACACGATCACAGATGTTTTTGATATTGATGAAAACAGGATGAGTAGTGGACTTCTTTTGCTCTTCCTCTTGATTAACTTCATCTTCATCATCTTTGGACTTACAATTGAGCTCCAAGCTTGGGTCAGATTCAGAAGAAATTGAAACAAAAGACTTATCTTTTACCTCATCAACCTTGGAAAGGTTGTTCCCCTCAACCAAAGGTCGTGATGCTCCTTGCTCAATCGCATACACAGCAGCAACAAGTGGTGGTCTCACACGATTGTGGTGAGATGAGGATGCGGCATAAGGGTTGTATGGGGCATAGCGGCAAGGCATGGGTGGAGGTCGATATGGAGGGCGATATGGCTTGCTTCGATAACCATCAATGCGCGGCAAATCGCTCCATGGTGCCGACCTTGCTCCCAACCACTGTTTGAATCTCCTTGATGGTCCTCTTGGGTGATTGTAACGATGTTGTCCAAAGCGAGGTTTTTCAAGAGAGAAAAACTTAGCGTTTGCCATGCCATCATTATCAATTTCGCCATTCTCCCTCTTCACTTGCTCTTTGTATGCGGCCTTAACCTTCTTCCACATGGCTTGAGAGATCATATGAGCCTTGAAACCAGGTTTGGAGGCTACAACATCGGCAGGAAGGTTGTCTACCATGGCTAGGATCTCATGACAATCTTCCCTTGTGAATCGTCCTTCAAAGTTCTCATCATACAAGCTCCCATAATCCTTGAATTGAGCTCTCAAAGACTCAAATTGCGCTTCAAAATCAGCCATGTTGCTATGTGTTGTCGACAAAAACAAGGAATTGAAAAGAAAAATTCACCAAATCTCTACACAACTCCTAACGGCACAAAGTTTGTTTATCAACTTAATTTTTCCAAATTCTAAATAATTATGCAGAAATTGAAAGCCTTGCATCTAAAGAATAAATCTGGAAAATTAAATTGAAAGAGAAGAGAATTAAACATACCTCTAAGCTGCCGGTATTGATGTGAGGAAAATAAAGGGTAGAGCTTCCTTTATATAGTGAATTAATCCTAGTTCTATGTGGATTTAACCTAAACTTGGAGAATAAGTAAAGGAAATTACCTAGGAAACATACTAATTATGTTCAAACCTGATTGAATAAGGAAATTGGTGGATTGACGTTGAGTAGGATTAAAAATCCTATTCCCATTTGGGCAAGGAATCTTGCTGTCCAGTGTCAGGGGCTGAGCTGGGTGCTGGGCCTTGTCGCCTGGGTGCTGAGGCATTTCGCCTGGGTGCCCAGCGGCAATCGGGCTCTGCTCTAGCTGGGGCCTAGCTGCATCTCGCCTGGGCACTTGAGCATTCTGCCTGGGCGCCCAGCGGCAGTCGGGCCTCTGCCTTGAGTGCTGCGGCCTTTTCAACATGGGGCCTCAAGACTTTGACATGCGTCCTCAGTTTGAGCAAATGGGTCCTCATGCGAAATTTTGAACTACAATCCTTATTTTTCCATCTAGATCTTAGAATCCTACAAAATTAAAAACAAACAAGTTAGTAACAAAAATTTGAAAATAAAATTGAAAATTAAAAGTTTGAAATTAATTTGGGTTGCCTCCCAAAAAGCGCTTGTTTAAAGTCATTAGCTCAACTTCCCCAATGTTATTCTTCAGAAGGAAGATAGACTGGATCTTTCAAGTCTATCACTTCGAGCCTACATGATCGCTCTTGTCCCAAGATTGGCTTGAGGCGTTGTCCATTGACTTTGTATATGTCAGGCTTGCCTGGTACACGTATCTCGATAGCTCCACTTGGAAATACTTTGACAACTTCATAAGGTCCACGCCATCTTGATTGTAGCTTACTAGGGAATAACTTCATCTTGCTATAATATAAAAGAACCTTTTGCCCTTCATAGAAATTCTTGTGTAGAATCCCTCGATCCTGAATTGCTTTGGTCTTTTCCTTATAGATCCTCGAATTCTCGTAGGCATCATTTCTAATTTCTTCGAGTTCTTGCAATTGAAGCTTCCTTTATAACCCAGCTTGATCAAAGTTGAAGTTGCATTGCTTGATTGACCACCATGCTTTATGTGCTAATTCCACGGGCAAGTGACATGCCTTTCCAAACACAATTTTGTATGGTGGCATACCAATTGGTGTTTTGAAAAGTTCAATAAGCCCATAAAGCATCATCTAATCGCAAACTCCAATCTTTCCTATTTACGTTCACTGTCTTCTCAAGAATTTTCTTCACTTGACGATTGGATACTTCAACCTGACCATTAGTTTGACGGTGATATGAAGTGGATATCTTGTGAGTCACTCCATACTTCTCAACCAATGATTGCACTATCTTATTGCAAAAGTGAGTACCTTTGTCACTAATAAGAGCTCTTGGAATTCCAAATCGATGTAGGATGTTACTCTTCAAGAATTTAACCAGTCTTCCCATCATCCTTTCTGTAGCAATGGCTTCTACCCACTTGGAGACATAATCCACAGCTAACAAGATGTAATTCTTCTTAAAAGATGAAGGAAATGGTCCCATGAAGTCTATTCCCCAAACATCAAATACCTCCACTACGAAGATTGGTTTTTGAATCATTTGATGTCTCTTGGAAATGTTTCCCACTTTTTGGCATTCTGGACATGTTTTGCAAAACACATAAGAATTACAAAAGAGTGTTGGCTAGTAGAATCCACTATCCAAAATCTTCCTTACTGTCTTCTTATGTCCAAAATGACCTCCACATGCATAACTATGGCAAAACTTCAAGACTGATTGAATTTCTTCATCAGGGATGCAACGCCTTATCATTTGAACAGAACCATACCTCCATAGATGTGGATCGTCCCAAAAATAATGTTAGCATCACTTACAATCTTAGCTTTAACTCCTCTACTTGCATCTGGGGGCAGTTTTCTTGTGACCAAAAAGTTTGCAATGTTTGCATACCAAGGGATTTAGGAGACAACAAACAATTGTTCATAGGGTAATGCTTCATTGAGTGCAGTGTTCTCTTCCTTACCTTCAATTCTGCTTAGATGATCAGCCACTACATTTTCTGCTCCTTTCTTGTCTCTAATTTCCAAGTCAAACTCTTGAAAAAGCAAAAGCCAACGCATGAGCCTAGCCTTTGTTTCTTTCTTTGCCATGAGACATCGAAGTGCAGCATGATTTGAATAAATTGTTACCTTTGATCACAAGATGTATGACTGAACTTTTTCTAAAGCAAAAACAACGACAAACTTCTCTTTTTCAATGGTTGTGTAGTTCTTCTGAGCAGAATCCAAAGTTCTTGAAGCATAGTAGATGACATGAGGTATCTTTTCTACTCCCTGACCTGGAATAGCTCCAAGTGCTACATCACTTGCATCGCACATGATCTCAAAAGGTAGATTCCAATCAGGTGGCTTCACAATTGGAGTAGTGGTGAGGGCAATTTTGAACTTATCAAATGCTTCCTTGCAATCTTCTCCAAACTCAAAATCAACATCTTTCTAAAGCAAACGACACATGGGTGCAGATATCTTCGAGAAGTCCTTGATGAATCTTCTATAAAAACCAGCATGTCCTAAAAATGAGCGAATATCTCGAACACAAGTAGGGTAAGGCAAATTCTGAATGACATCAATCTTTGCTTTATCTACTTGTAATCCATCTTTAGAAACCACATGACCTAGTACAATGCCTTGTTCTGCCATAAAATGACACTTCTCAGCATTTAGTACCAAGTTGGTCTCGACACATCTTTTAAGCACAAGCTCTAGATTATGCAGGAATCTATTAAAATCATTTCCATAAACAGTAAAGTCATCCATAAATACCTCCATGATCTCTTCTTGGTAGTCTTGGAAGATACTCATCATACACCTTTGGAATGTTGCAGGAGCATTGCATAAACCAAATGGCATTCGAGTATAGGCATACGTACCAAAGGGACATGTGAATGTTGTCTTCTCTTGGTCTTCTGGGGCAATTGGTATCTGAAAATATCCTGAATATCCATCCAAAAAGCAATAGTTTGCTCGACAAGCTAACATTTCCAACATCTGATCCATGAATGGAAGTGGGAAATGATCTTTCCTTGTAGCAGAATTCAGTTTCCTATAGTCGATACACACTCTCCATCCATTTTGAAGTCTCTGAGGAACTAATTCTCCTTCCTTGTTATCCACTACAGTGAATCCAGATTTCTGAGGTACTACTTGAATAGGGCTAACCCACTTACTATCTGAAATAGCGTAAGGGAGCCCAGCTCCAAGCAGTTTCAGAACTTCATCCATCACTACTTCAGCCAAATTTGGATTCAACCTTCTTTGTGGTTGCCTTACTGGAACATCATTGTCTTCCAATCGAATCCTATGCATGCAAACAGAAGGACTTATCCCCTTGATATCAGCAATTGTCCATCCCAAAGCTTCTTTGTATTTCTTCAAGACTCTAATTAACTCTCCCTCTTATTCTTGAGTTAATTTGCTTGAAATGATTGCTGGGAGTGTTTCCTTGTCTCCAAGAAAAACATACTTCAAATCTTCAGGCAATGGTTTCAATTTGACTTTTGGAGGTTGACTGATAGAAGGTGGAGGTGATTTCCTAGGCTCCAAATGAATGTAAGAAACTGTCTCTCTTTCCCTTTCTTTTGGAAGTTTCTTCAAATTACATATAGTGTCCACAACTTCATCCATCAAATTCACATTGGTTTCTTTGACTTCATCCTTATCCAAACTATTTATGGTGACTGTCTCTAGCTCATCCTCTTTGTTAATTGAACTAACATGTTCAACAAGAAGATCAACTTCATCAGTAGCACAAATAGATTGTTTTTCAATAGGGTATTTCATAGCTTTATACATATAAAACTCAATTACTTCCCTATCAAATTCGAGACTGAGAATTCCATCACGAACATCGATCTTGGTCCTTGCATTGGTTAAGAAAGGTCTTCCTAATAGCAGTGGTGGATCAGAAAGGTTATCATCATTCTTCTTCAGAATGTAAAAATCTGTAGGAAAAATGAGCTTATCCACTTGCACTAAGACATCTTCAACCAATCCTTCATGATGAATGTTAATCCTATCAGCCAATTGAATGATGATATTTGTTTTGACTAAGGGTTCTAAACCTAATTGCAGATAAATGGAATATGGCATGATATTAATTGAACATCCTAAATCACACATTGCTTTCACTGTCATATTGCCTCCTATGTTACATGGAATAGTAACTGCTCCTAAGTCCTTGCATTTATGGGGCAATTTCCCTTGAAAAACAACAGAAAAATTTCTACTCATGCATACCAATTCATTATCTTTAAGTTTCCCTTTATCATCATTTAATTGCTTGAGAAAAGATGCGTACCTGGGCACTTGCTCGATTGAAGCTACTAAAGGAATGTTTACCTTTGATTCAAGAAACGAATCCAATTGATTACCTTCCAAGCATCCTTTTTGTCTTTTTGTGAGCAATTGAGGATAGGGTGGAAGACAATCATTAGGTTGCATCGATTTCTTTTTTGATTCCTTCCTCTTCCTTAGTGGATCTTTGGAAATTGTTGGAGATGACACCGAATTTGTCACAAAATCAAGCTTCTCTTCCCCTTCGCTTTTCACTGAATTCTCCTCATCACTTGGCATTTGCACATGGGGTATGACAGTTGGTGATGGTTTCATTTCAGGGTTAGGAAGAATTGGTTCAAATGATGGTGTAGAGGAAAAAATTGGAGTTTCCAATGACTCCATCTCTTTTGTAGCTCTTCGTCGATCATCTTCCATTCTCATCGAATTGATTCCATATCCTTGCGCTTTGTTCAATCCCTTGTCAAATTCCATGTTGTTCTTGTGTTCTTGAGCCATGTTCAAAGGTTTTTGCAAAGATGACTGTTGATCATGATTCATCTCTTGATTCGCAATCAAATAACGCACCAAATTGAGAACAATATCTTGTTGGTCAGCAATTTGCTTACTAAATAACTTATATACTTTGTCCTTTTCTGCTATGAGTGACTGTACCACCTCTTTCATTTCTCTCATTTCTTGGCGGAATAATGGTTCAGACTCTAACTCATTAGGCTTGAGAATCTCTTCAGATGTGTTAAATTGATGAATATTCTCTACCTTAATGTTGAGCAGCTTCCTTGCTTCTATGGGTGTTTTAAGTGTCAGGCTACCTCCACTAGTTGTATCAATATAAACTCAATCTTCATAGAAGAATCCATCATAGAATTGTTGTATCAAGAGTTCCTCGCATATGTCGTGGTTTGGGTAGCTTTCACAAATCGTGTTGTACCTTTTCCAATATTGAAACCACTTCTCATTAGGTAATTGTCGACAAGAATTGATTTTACTTCTGACATCGGCACGTTTTGCTTCTGGAAAGTACTGGTTCAAAAATGCTCCCTCCATTTCCTTCCAAGTACTAATCGACCTTGATGGCAGACTCCAAAACCATTCTTTCGCTTCACCTTCCAAGGTAATTGGAAAAGTTCGAAGCTTTGTGATGCGCCAAGGACTCATCATGGTCTTGAAGAGCATAATGGATATCATGGAGAGGTTGTGCATATGCGGCAAGGAGGCTTGGAGAAGCTTGAAGATGCTAAGGAAGAAGTTTCAAGCTCATCGGAGTTGCCTAAGATGCCATTTTATCCATTGAAGATGCCATCAGGCCCAATGACAAGGGCAAAAGCTAAAAGGTTTAAGGAAGCTTTGTTTGGCCTCATTAGAGTTCATCTTGAAGAGTTTAAAGCGATCGGAGATCATTTGAAGCCCATTGGAGATCATCAACAAAGGAATATTCCCATCGATTCCAAGTTGTGCATTCTTCTTGAAATCGATGAGCATTAGGTCATTAGAGTTGTAATTTGGCCATTGTGGGCTTAATTCTATCTTAGATTAGTTATTTATTTAGTTAAGAACCTTATTTGGGTTGAGCCTTGTTTAATTAAGTCCAATCCTTAGCTAATTTTCTATTGGTTGTATTTTTGGATAGTTTCTAGAAGCTTCATTAGGGTTAGCCGTCTATGGCTATTGAGGAGGCAGTTTAGGGGGTTTTCTAAGGGGGGTTTGCACAAGGCTTTGCCTCTATAAAGGCTCTACCCCCCTCTTGTAAACACAAGTTAAGTTTTCAATAAAGAATTTGAGGTTATTCACCCAATTTGATTATCTTAGCTTCATTGTTATAGTTTGAGCAAAACTTAGGGTTCTTCAATCTTGTAGAGTCCTAGCAAACAATTAAGTTATGACTTCTTGATTGTTTGTGAATCTTGTGTTCTTGAGTTGACAATTGCAGGTCTAATTGAAGACTTAAGGACGACGAAAGAAGAAGAATCACCTTGTGAAGGTCATCGATCTACTCATCTAGAAGTTGAAGAAGTTCAAGTCGAGTTTGATAGATTTTCAAGGCTAGATTTGAATCTAATACAACTAGATTCGTATCAATTGTTAATCAGAGCATAGGTTGTCATCTTCAATCGGTAAATCTATCCTTCTATCCATCTATCATCAAGTTTTTCATCCATCTCATTAATCAAAGTTCTTATCGCAACTTTCAATTTTAAAGATCTAAAAATTCCAAAAATTCAAAAATTTATTGTGCCTTCATCCTAAGTCCAATTGCTTTGAAATTTCAGATTTGGAGTCCTCATACCTTGTAGTTTAATCGAAAAATATTTCAAAAATTAAAAAAAAAAAATTCGACCAGAATCTTGTGAAATTTATTCTGGCTTCGTTTGAACTCGGAAAGCTTTGAAATTTGAGATCTAGACTTCTTTTAGTGTGATCTTTCTGGGACAAATACTGAAAAATATTAAAAATATCTGTGGTGTCTGCCGCAATTTTGATATAGGGTTCTTATCCAGGTATATTGGGGATTAGGGTTTTCTTTCTGCAATTGGTTCAATTGATTGCATCTAACCCTAATTGATTGTTAGTTTCAGTTTCTTGGGTTGCTTTTACTGTGAATTGAAGTTTTTTTTGCAGAATTTTGGAATTGAAGCCCTATTGGATACAAGTGGTTTAAAATTGGATCTAAGTGGTAATAGGGTTTTCTTTTGATTAAATTGATTGATTTGTGTTGGTTGTGTTTTGTGCAGCAAGTTTGGGAGACAAAAAGCTGTTTGGATTGTATAAAGAACTCTTTTCTTTTGAATTCACTCAAGTTATTGCTCTTAATTGTTTGTTCCTCAAGTAGGTCACGAGAAGAAAGAAGGCTCTAACAATTTGCTCTTACTAGGCCTATTGAAGCTAGAAAAAGGCATAATCTTGTGAGATTATTAAGAGAGTAGTGGATCGCCAATCCATAGGTTGAGTGCAAATACGAGAGCACAACAAAGGTAAAGCACACACACACTAGTGAGGATTTCTTATTACTATTCTTTCTTTGTGTGTAGGTACAATGGGAGATCAAAATCAAAACAATGACTTGGCTACCATGATGCAAACACTCATACAAAGATTAGATGCCATGGATGCAAGGATGGAAAATATGGCTAAAGCTCAACAAGAGACACCACCTCAACAAAGGGAGAACAAAGTCGCACCAAACAATGAACAAAGGGATCAACAACAACAACCTCAAAGGCAACTTGCTAGGAGAGTTGATCGAATGGAAAGATTAAGGCAACAAGAACTTGGAGGTCAAGCCTACAACGAAAACTTGCAGCCTAGGAGAGGTGAACCAAGGGAGGAGATTAAAGACAACATCAAATACAAAATCCCAAAGTTCAATGGGAGAGGGACACCTTCGGATTGGGAGTCAAAGCTAGACATATATTTTGATTATCACCCCTATGCCGAATCTAAGAAGGTACAAATTGCTATCCTTGAATTTGTTGAGAATGCTTTGAATTGGTATAATCAATTGGTGCAGTCAAGGAGAAGAAATTTGGAGAGACCTATAGATACTTGGGCGGAATTGAAGAGTGTCATGAGAAAGAGATTTGAGCCATGCTACTACATTAACTTCCTTTACCAAAGTTTGCAAACCTTGAGGCAAGGGTCAAAGAGTGTTGATGAGTACTACTCAGAGATGATGTTGTTGATGTCCAGAGCCGAAATTGAGGAGCCAACACAAGCCACCATGGCTAGGTTTTCTGCGGGGTTAAATAGAGAAATTCATGATATTGTGGAGGACTTGTTACAACAAGCTTTAAAGGCCAAGGGACAAGTTAAGAGGAGTGGCGCAAAGAAGGGATTTTCATCATCAAACTCATGGAAAACTCCAATCAAGAAAGATGAGAAAACTTCCAACCTTCATATAGTTCTTCCTCTAAATCTCATGTTAAGTGTTTTAAGTGTCAAGGATATGGTCATTATGCCAAAGATTATGTCAATAAGAAGGTGATGTATCTTAATGATCATGGTGAGATAGTGAGTGAAGATGAGGAATTCAATTTGGGTTCAAGTGGTGATGGGGATGATGAGGAGGAGTCTGCGCAAGAAGAGAGTGATGATGATAGTAAGGGATATGCACTTAAGAATTTGGTTGCTAGAAAGACTTTGAGTGCTTTTGTGAAAGAAGATGTGCACAATCAAAGAGAAAACTTGTTTCATACTAGGATGTATGCGAATGGGAAACCTAGTAGTGTGATCATTGATGGTGGAAGTTGTACCAACATAGCTAGTGTTTACTTAGTGAAGGAGATGCAATTACCCACCACCAAACACCCTAAACCTTATAGTTTAGGATGGATCGACGACAAGGAGGAAATTAAAGTTAACAAACAAGTTTTAGTTTCTCTTTCTTTGGGCAGGTACAATGAAGATGTTTTGTGAGATGTTCTACCAATGCAAGCATGTCATGTACTACTTGGTCGACCATGGCAATTTGACAACAAGGTACATCATGATGGTGAGGCCAATCAGTATACTTTCATGTGTGGTAAGAAGCCTTTTACTTTAATTCCTTTATCACCTAAAGAAGCTTTAAAGGATCAATTGAAATTGAGGGATGATTTTGCTAAATTAGAATCTGAATATAGGGCTCAAGAAAAGATAAAGCATGCCAATTCTAGTTCTAATTGTGTTGAAAACAAGGCTGTTTTGGTTGATAGTTCTAAGAAAGTTGTTAAAAAGTGTATGTTAGCTACTATGAGTGAGATTAAGAATGCTTTGAATAATAATTCTGTTTTGATCTTGCTTATGCTTAAAAATACACTTGTTGCTACTAAGAACTTGGATGGAGAGCTTCCAAGCAACATTGTTTCTCTTTTGAGTGATTATGCAGATTTGTTTCCTGAGGAGATTCCTAGTGGTTTACCACCAATTAGAGGGATTGAACATCAAATTGACTTCATCCCTGGGGCACAAATTCCAAACAAGCCAACATATAGGACAAACCCTGATGAAACAAAGGAGTTGGAGAAACAAGTTGGAGAGCTACTTCAAAAGGGCTATGTGCGCGAGAGTCTTTCTCCATGTGCAGTTCCAGTTTTGCTTGTTCATAAGAAGGATGGAACTTGGAGAATGTGTGTTGACTGTAGGGCAATAAACAACATAACAGTTAAGTATCGCCACCCTATTCTTAGATTAGATGATATGCTTGATGAATTGCATGGTTCTTGCTTATTTTCAAAGATTGATTCATAAGAGTTGGATATCATCAAATTCGCATGAAAGAGTGTGGATGAATGGAAAACTTCTTTTAAAACTAAGTTAGGATTGTATAAATGGTTAGTTATGGCTTTTGGATTAACTAATGCACCTAGTACTTTCATGAGATTAATGAATCATGTTTTAAGAGCTTATATTGGAAAGTTTGTTGTTTATTTTGATGATATACTTGTGTATACCCGCAACTTAGAGGAACATATTGAGCATTTGAGATGTGTTTTAGATGTACTTAGGGTTGAGAAGTTGTATGCTAACCTTAAGAAGTGCACCTTTTGCACAAATAAGCTTGTTTTTCATGGTTTTGTGGTTTCTGCGCAAGGTATACATGTTGATGAGGAGAAGATCAAAGCCATCAAGGATTGGCCAACCCCCACCAACGTTGGTCAAGTGAGATCCTTCCATGGCTTGACCGGATTCTATAGGAGGTTTCTTAAGGATTTTAGCGCCTTAGCCGCCCCTATTACTAGTGTGATGAAGAAGAATGTACCATTCAAGTGGGGAAAAGAGCAACAAGAAGCATTTGAGACTTTGAAGGATAAATTAACTAATGCTCCTTTGCTTGTTTTACCTAACTTTAACAATGCTTTTGAGATTGAATGTGATGCTTCAGGTGTAGGTATTGGCGCAGTGCTCATGCAAGGAGGGAAACCCGTGGCATACTTTAGTGAGAAGTTGAATGGGGCTGCGTTGAACTATCCTACATATGATAAGGAGTTGTATGCTCTTGTTAGAGCATTACAAACTTGGCAGCATTATTTGTGGCCTAAGTAGTTTGTGATTCACACGGAATCATGAGAGCTTGAAGTACTTAAAGGGCCAACAAAAGCTGAATAAGAGGCATGCTAAGTGGATTGAGTTCATTGAATCCTTTCCATATGTAGTGCGCTACAAGAAAGGTAAGGAGAATGTTGTAGCTGATGCTTTATCAAGGAGGTATGTTTTACTTTCCATGCTTGATTCTAAGTTTCTTGGATTTGAGTTTATTAAAGACTTATATGCTAGTGATGCTTACTTTAGTGATGTGTTTAAAGCATGTGAGAATTCTGGATTTGGGAAGTATTATAAGCATGATGGATTTTTGTTTAAAGAATCTAGATTGTGTATACCTACTTGTTCTTTGCGTTTTGTGCTTGTGAGGGAATCGCATGAGGATGGTTTAATGGGTCACCTTGGTGTTGATAGAACATATGAATTATTGCATGACACTTCTTTTGGCCAAAGATGCGATATGATGTAGGGAAGCATGTTTCTAGTTGCATTACTTGTTTGCAAGTTAAATCTACATCTAAACCTCATGGTTTGTACACTCCTTTGCCTATTCCTCATGAACCATGGACTCATATTAGCATGGATTTTGAGTTAGGTTTGCCTCGTTCTAAGAGAGGTAAAGATTCTATCTTTGTGATTGTTGATAGGTTTTCTAAGATGGCACACTTTATTGCATGCACTAAAACTGATGATGCCATTAATGTACCTAATTTGTTCTTTAAAGAGATTGTTTGACTACATGGAATGCCTAGGACGATTGTGAGTGATAGAGATGCTAAGTTCTTAAGTCACTTTTGGAGAACTTTGTGGGCTAAGTTAGGTACTAAGTTGTTATTCTCAACTACTTGTCATCCTCAAACCGATGGACAAACTGAAGTAGTTAATAGGACTTTGTCTACCTTACTTAGAGCATTGATTAAAAAGAACTTACGAACTTGGGAAGATTGTTGCCTCATGTTGAATTTGCAAACAATAGAAGCATACATAGTAAAACTGGATTTTCACCTTTTGAATGTGTGTATGGCTTTAATCCTTTAACTCCATTGGATTTGTTGAGTTTACCTTTAAGTGTACAAGTTGACATGGATGGACAACGCAAGGCAGATTTTGTTAGGGATCTTCATGCAAAGGTTAGAGCTCAAATTGAGAAGAAAACACAACACTACATGAAGAATGCTAACAAAGGACGCAAAGAGGTCATCTTTGAACCCAGAGATTGGGTTTGGTTGCATCTAAGGAAGGAAAGGTTCCCTGAGAAGAGGAAGTCTAAGCTATTATCTCGTGGAGATGGTCCATTCCAAGTCTTGGAGAGGATCAACAACAATGCCAACAAGCTAGATCTTCCTAGTGAATATGGTAATGTAAGTGCTACTTTTAATGTCTCGGACTTATGCTTGTTTGATAATGATGCAGATTTGAGGACAAATCCTTTTCAAGGGAGAGGGGATGATGCGCCAAGGACTCATCATGGTCTTGAAGAGCATAATGGAGATCATGGAGAGGATGTGCATATGCGGCAAGGAGGCTTGGAGAAGCTTGAAGATGCTAAGGAAGAAGTTTCAAGCTCATCGGACTTGCCTAAGATGGCATTTGATCCATTGAAGATGCCATTAGGCCCAATGACAAGGGCAAGAGCTAAAAGGTTCAAGGAAGCTTTGTTTGGCCTCATTAGAGTTCATCTTGAAGAGTTTAAAGCCATCGTAGATCATTTGAAGCCCATTGGAGATCATCAACAAAGGAATATTCCCATCGATTCCAAGTTGTGCATTCTTCTTGAAATCGATGAGCATTAGGTCATTAGAGTTGTAAATTGGCCATTGTGGGCTTAATTCTATCTTAGATTAGTTATTTATTTAGTTAAGAACCTTATTTGGGTTGGGCCTTGTTTAATTAAGTCCAATCCTTAGCTAATTTTCTATTGGTTGTATTTTTGGATAGTTTCTAGAAGCTTCATTAGGGTTAGCCACCTATGGCTATTGAGGAGGCGGTTTAGGGGGTTTTCTAAGGGGGGGTCGCGCAAGGCTTTGCCTATATAAAGGCTCTACCTCCCTCTTGTAAACACAAGTTAAGTTTTCAATAAAGAATTTGAGATTATTCACCCAATTTGATTATCTTAGCTTCATTGTTCTAGTTTGAGCAAAACTTAGGGTTCTTCAATCTTGTAGAGTCCTAGCAAACAATTAAGTTGTGATTTCTTGATTGTTTTTTAATCTTGTGTTCTTGAGTTGACAATTGCAGTTCTAATTGAAGACTTGAGGCCGACGAAAGAAGAAGAATCACCTTGTGAAGGTCATCGATCTACTCATCTAGAAGTTGAAGAAGTTCAAGTCGAGTTTGATAGATTTTCAAGGCTAGATTTGAATCTAATACAACTAGATTCGTATCACTTTGCTTGCTCTTGAGGCATCTTGGTAATCATAGCACATCTAATGATGAAATCCTGTAAATGCTCATGAGGATTTTCATGGGATTCTCCATGAAAAGTTGGTAACAGACGGTACACTCTTGGCTTTAACTCGTAAGAAAAATCTTCTGGATAATCAATGCAAGGGGACTTTATTTCACAATTGAAATTCAACTCCCTTAAAGTAAGTGATTGTTCCATCAAATCCTTCCTACAAATCAAAGATGGTCAAGTGTTAAAGTAAAAGGAAAAACAAGAAGAAAAACAACTATTTACAAATAACACAATCTAAAAGTAAAGAAATTAAAACAACTATCCCCGGCAACGGCGCCAAAATTGTGATCGAGTCGTTGAGCAATCACAAGATAAATCCCCACAAAACTTAACTAAATGGCTAGGGTAAGTAGGGGTCGAATCCACAAAAAGAGAAAATAATTTCTTTACTAATTAATTATGTTAAGGATGAAAGGTTTGAAAATTGAGATTTGGTAGTCTAAATTAATACTAGCAAAATAAACTATGAGCAAAATAAATCAAGTAACAAACTATATAAAACAAACCTCAAATATAGAATCAATTTCACTCTTGACTAGATTGATATGGTTCATTGACACAAATCTTGAATTTGATATTAATTGCCAATCAATTAAGCATCATAAGTTATTCCAAAGCAGTATATATCCTAAGACGTAGGCTTCAACTTTCCTTAGAACGAAATAATCTCCCTAATATCTTAAACAACTCCACTTGAATAATTGGTATAGGAGAGGAATACTCAACCCTCAAACATGCTAATAAAACTGGTCTCGACCAAAACACGAAAGTTGTAGCTTCCGGAGTCAGCTTTCCAACGCATTTTCATACGCTTCATTTGGAGTTCTGGATCAAAAGTTATGGTTGCTTTCCCAAACTGTCTCCAAATCTGGAAAGAAAGGAAGAAGCTTCAGCATGAAGACACCCACAAGTGGCTGATGGCGCGCGCTGACAAGGGCCCCAACTCCCGCTGGGAGCCCATATGGTTGGCCTGAGCACCCAGGTCTTAAGCCTGATCACCCATGTCCTCTTAATGGCTCGACATGTCTTCTTGCAACTTGAATTCTTCTTACTCCTTTGCTTTGGAACTTTGTAGCTTTTAACTTTATGACTTTAATTAGCATAAAATTGACTCCATAGACTCTTCATTCACGAACACGAGATCTCTAATTTCTTCCAAGAAAATCCATGAAAAACCTTTGTGCCAAAAATCAATCGAAATAGCTCCGAAATATGCCTAAAACAACATATTTGCACATTCTACCTCTTCAACACCTACAATCCCAAATGTAAGCATTATAGGGTAAAATCCAACACAAATACATTCAAAAGCATAGGAAAATGACCATAAAAACATGCCTAATTTTGGTCTGATCAGCTTCATATTCAGGATGGCTTGCACTTTTCAAGGATTTGCTTCTATTCCTCTGTTCGAGACCATGAATCCCAAGAATTTTCCAGCATCAACGCCAAACGTGATAAGCTCTCAGATAGTCAAAACATTTTGACAGGTCGTCCAAGTGCTGCTGCATAGTGGAAATCTTGACGATCATATCATCCACATACACCTCCATAGATTGGCATATCATGTCTTTGAAGACCTTATTGACTAATCTTTGGTAGGTGGCCCTTGCGTTCTTCAGCCCAAAGGGCATTACATTATAACAATATACTATCTTTAGTAACGAAGGATGTCTTCTTAGAATCCCCCGGGTTCATGGGAATCTGGTTATACCTAGAGAAGGCATCCATAAAGCTGAGGAGCTTGTTCCCAGATGATGTGTCCACGAGACGGTCAATGGAAGGCAGTGGGAAGCTGTCCTTCGGGCAGGCCTTGTTTAGCTTTGTGAAATCAACACATTCTCCATTTTCCATTGGCTTTCTTAACCATGACGATGTTCGATACCCATTCTGGGTATTGTACTTCTCTGATGAAGTGTGCTTTTAAGAGCTTGTTTACTTCTTCCCTTATTGTTGCTATTTTCTCAGAGGAGAATTGGCGTTTCTTCTGCTTAATTGGTCTGAATGCTGCGTCAACATTCAGATGATGGCTCATGACCATCGGGTCTATGCCTGGCATTTCTGCTGTTCACCATGCAAAAACGTCTACATTATTGATCGGTCGTCAACAAATCATAAAAATAAAAATCCCAACAATTACTGACTAAAGATAGCTAGTGCAAGTAGGGGTCGATCCCACAGAGAGATGGGTTATTATTCTTTTTCTTAAAACAAACAAACAAAATAAAGAAGGTTTTTAAAGTAAAATTAAATCAAATCAAACTAATAATTAAAACTATCTAAGAAAGCAATCACGAAAATTAAAGAAAACAATTAATTAAAAGCAGAGAATAAATTGAGAAAATACTTAAGAGAACCCTCCAACATAGAATTAATATCCCTCTTGACAATAATAACACGGATAATTGATATCTAAAGATTATGAACACAATGGATAGCTTGCTTGGAATTTAATCCTAAATTACCTTAATTAGATAAAGTTCTTGATCCAGTGTGAATTATCCTTTTTATTCTTTAAATAATTACCTCTTGATCCAGTGTGATAATTACTCAAGAATAAAGCATTAAGATCTAGTAATTTACAAGCACAATGGGCAATTAAAAATTGGTCAAAGATTCTTAAATCCCTTGGAAGGAAGATCCTTCGCTTCCAATTGCTACCAAACAATTAAATCTGAAGATCCTTCAAGATTTTAATTTAGCTAATGCTACTTAATTTATCAAGAAAGTGCATGCTTCAATCTATCAAAACAAGCAACATAGAATTCATGCAGAGATATTAAGAAATACCCTATTAATTTTCATATAAAAGCACAAAATCTCACCATGATATAAGTCAAGAGATCAATTAAATTCTACATTGGAGAAAAGAAAAGGATTACTCACTCATAAATTGAGTGAGCATCCAAAGAAAACTTACAGGACTTGAAGGCGAAATCCTCCTCTTGAATAACCTAGGGTTGCCGCCCCTCCCTATGCAAAGAGAGGGTAGCGGCACCCTAGCCCTAAAACTAGAAGAAAAACTAGAACTAGAAGAGAAAAAGAAGAAGAGAAAATTATATGTGTGAAGGTATGTGATTTGTGTTACAAGAGGTGTGATACGAATCTAGTTGTTTTAAGATTCAAATCCACCCTTGTGACCCGCCAAGAATCAACTTGAACAACTTTCAACTTCTAGATGTGTATGTCGACAATCTCACCTAAGCAATCTTCTTCTTTCGTCGGCCTTAGACCCCCAATTAGACATGCAATTGAGCACCTAAGATCACAAGATTCACAAGATATCAAGTATCACAACTTAATTGTTTGCTAGGACTCTACAAGATTGAAGAACCCTAAGTTTTGCTCAAACTAGAACAAAGAAGCTAAGATAATCAATTTGGGTAAAATCCTCAATTTTATTAATCAACTCAACTTCAGTTTACAAGAGGGGGTTGATGCCTTTATATAGGCAAAGGATCAACCGAAACTATCCAAAAATAAAGCCTTGGGCGACACACATAAAGAAAAGGACAAGGAAATAGCCTAATCCAAGTCCAACTAGGAAAATAAAACAAACTTAAAATAAAGGTTTTTCTTTCCGCAACAACTTCTGTCCCGAAGTTGAACAAGTTCTGGGCCGAAGTTGTCCTGCGCAACAACTTCTGTCCCGAAGTTGAACAAGTTTTGGGCCGAAGTTGTCCTGTGCAACAACTTCTCTTTTCGACAGGCCAACTTCTTGGCAGAAGTTGACAACATCTGGACCGAAGTTGTCTGGTATTTTAGGTTTCAATAACATGTAAATTAATGAGTTTTCTTTGCTCAAATCATCTTCAAAGGTCTTCAATTGAACTTCAATGGTCTTCAAGTCTTCAAGATGAGTTCGAACAAGGCCCATTAATGCATCCTTGAATCTCTTAGCTCTTGCTCTTGTCATTGGACCTAATGGCATCTTCAATGGATCAAATGGCATCTTTGGCAACTCCAATGAACTTGAATCATCTTTGTGTGCAACTCTAGCATCTTCAAGCTTCTCCATGCTTCCTTGCACTCCATGCTGATCCTCTCCATTATCTCCATAGCCCTCTTACTGTCCTTGATAAGCCCTTGGCGCATCAAGGTGGCTATTTATAGTGGAAATAATCCTAGAAAATCCAATCTTAACTTGGAAAGGGGTCTAAGTCGGTTTTGGGTCTAACTTAGACTCCAAGTTAGATTAAAAGTCATCCTAGAGTAGAATCCAAGTTAAAATAGGATCCTGAAAAAATCCTGATTTCGTACAGGGACTTCGACGACATTTTTGGACTTGAAAACAGCATAACTGGGTCTTGGACTTCAAAGGAAAGTTGTATATCTCGGAGTTAGCTTTTCAACGAGTACTCATGGGCTTCAAACGGAGGTCTAAGCCGAAAGTTATGATTTTTCTACCAAAACTGCGCCTGAATCCTAATCCTGTTAGGACTAGAATCGGGAATCTACGAGAGGAGTAGATCGCACTAGGCCTATTGAAGCTAGAAAAAGGCATAATCTTGTGAGATCATTAAGAGAGGAGTAGATCGCCAATCCATAGGTTGAGTGCAAACACGAGAGCACAACAAAGGTAATTCACACACACACTTGTGAGGAAATTTTATTACTAACTTTTCTTTGTGTGTAGGTACAATGGGAGATCAAAATCAAGCCAATGATGTGGCTACCTCGTTGCAAGCTATCATGCAAAAATTAGGCACTATATCAACAAAATTAGAGGCTTTGGAGGTTCGAAATCAACAAGCTCCACTTAGTTTGGTTGATAGGAGAACTTTGAGTGCCTATGTAAAAGGGGATGTTCTAAGGGAGAATTTGTTTCATACTAGGATGTATGCGAATGGAAACCCTAATAGTGTGATTATAGATGGAGATAGTTGTAAAAACATAGTTAGTGATTATTTGGTGAAAGAGTTACAACTACCTACTTCTAAACATCCTAAACCCTATAGCTTAAGTTGGATCAATGATAGAGAATAAATTAGGGTTAACAAACAAGTTTTGGTTACTCTTTATTTGGGCAGGTACAAAGAGGATGTCTTGTGTGATGTGCTACCAATGCGAGCTTGTCATGTGTTGCTTGGGAGACCTTGGCAATTTGACAACAAGGTGAAGCATGATGGTGAGACAAACGAGTACTCTTTTATGCATGGTAAGCGGCCTTTTACTTTAGTTCCTTTATCATTTCAAGAAGCTTTAAAAGATCAAATTAAAGTGAGAGATGATTTTGCTAAATTGGATGATAAATTTAGGGCTAAAGAAAAGGGCACCGATTCTAAAATCGCTGATTGTTTTGATGATAAAACAACCTTATTTTCAAAGAGTAATTCTAAATCTATTTTAGATGTTGTAAGTGATGATACTAAACCTAATTTGAGTATTGTTTGTGATGACACTAAATCTGTTTTAGATGTTGTTTGCGATGATACTAAACCTAATTTGAGTGTTGTTTTTGATGACACTAAATCTGTTTTAGGTGTTGTTTGTGATGAAACAAATTCTGTTTTGGATGCTAATTGTGATGAAAACAAATCTGTTTTGGTTGATCATAGCATTGAAAATAGGACTGTTTTGAGTGAAAGAAAAGAGACTTCTAAGAAAGTTGTTAAAGAGTGTATGTTAGCTAAAAGTGAGATTAAGAGTGCTTTGCATGAGAATTTTGTTTTGATCTTACCTTTATTTCGAAATACACTAATGGGTACTAACAACTTGGCTGGAGATGTTCCAAACAATATTGTGTTTTTTTGAGTGATTTTGTAGGAATTGGACTTGTTTTGATACAAGGAGGGAAGTTTGTAGCTTACTTTTGTGAGGAAATTCCTAGTGGATTGTCATCCATTAGAGAAATTGAACTCAATCCATATGGTGTGCGATACAAGTACATTGAATCCTTTCCATATGTGGTGCGCTACAAGAAAGGTAAGGAAAATGTTGTAGCTGGTGCTTTATCAAGGAGGTATGTTTTACTTTCCATGCTTGATTCTAAGTTTCTTGGATTTGAGTTTATTAAGGACTTATATGCTAGTGATGCTTACTTTAGTGATGTGTTTAAAGCATGTGAGAATTCTGGATTTGGGAAGTATTATAAGCATGATGGATTTTTGTTTAAAGAATCTAGATTGTGCATACCTACTTGTTCTTTGCGTTTTGTGCTTGTGAGGGAATCGCATGAAGGAGGTTTAATGGGTCACTTTGGTGTTGATTGAACATATATATGAGATATTGCATGAACACTTCTTTTGGCCTAAGATGTGATATGATGTAGGGAAGCATGTTTCTAGTTGCATTACTTGTTTGCAAGCTAAATCTACATCTAAACCTCATGGTTTGTATACTCCTTTGCCTATTCCTCATGAACCGTGGACTCATATTAGCATGAATTTTGTGTTAGGATTACCTCGTTCTAGGAGAGGTAGAGATTCTATTTTTGTGGTTGTTGATAGGTTTTCTAAGATGGCACACTTTATTGCGTGCACTAAAACTGATGATGCCATTAATGTAGCTAATTTGTTCTTTAAAGAGATTGTTAGACTACATGGAATGCCTAGGACGATTGTGAGTGATAGAGATGCTAAGTTCTTAAGTCACTTTTGGAGAACTTTGTGGGCTAAGTTAGGTACTATGTTGTTATTTTCAACTACTTGCAATCCTCAAACTGATGGTCAAACTGAAGTAGTTAATAGGACTTTGTCTACCTTACTTAGAGCTTTGATTAAAAAGAACTTAAGGACTTGGGAAGATTGTTTGCCTCATGTTGAATTTGCATACAATAGAAGCATACATAGTACAACTGAATTTTCACCTTTTGAATGTGTGTATGGCTTTAATCCTTTAACTCCATTGGATTGGTTGAGTTTACCTTTAAGTGTGCAAGTTGACGTGGATGGGCAACGCAAGGCGGAATTTGTGAGGGATCTTCATGCAAAGGTTAGAGCTCAAATTGAGAAGAAAACACAACACTACATGAAGAATGCTAACAAGGGGCGCAAAGAGGTCATTTTTCAACCTGGAGATTGGGTTTGGTTGCATCTAAAAAAGGAAAGGTTCCCTGAGAAGAGGAAGTCTAAGCTTTTACCTCGTGGAGATGGTCCATTCCAAGTTTTGGAGAGGATCAACAACAATGCCTACAAGCTAGATCTTCCTAGTGAATATGGTAATGTAAGTGCTACTTTTAATGTCTCAGACTTATCCTTGTTTGATAATGATGCAGATTTGAGGACAAATATTTTTCAAAGGAGATGGGATGTTGCGCCAACGACTCATCATGGTCTAGAAGATCATAATGGAGATCATGGAAAGAATGTGCATATGCGGCAAGGAGGCTTGAAGAAGCTTGAAGATGCTAGAAGTTCATTGGAGCAAGTTCCAAGCTCATTGGACCAGGTTCCAAGCTCATTGGAGAAGGTTCCAAGTTCATTGGAGAAGATTCCAAGATCATTGGAGAAGGTTTCAAGCTCATTGGAATTGCCTAAGATGCCATTTGATCCATTGGAGATGCCATTTCTTCTTCTTTCGTCGGCCCTAGATGATCAATTAGACCTGCAACTGACAACCTAAGATCACAAGATTCACAAACAATTAAGTAATCACTACCTAATTGTTTGCTAGGACTCTACAAGATTGAAGAAATCCTAAGTATGTTCAAACTTGAATAATGAAGCTAAATTATCAAGGTGAATAATTGCTTAATTGATTCATAAATATAACTTAGTTTAACAAGAGGGATATCTAACCCTTATATAGGTGTAAGGGTCGACATTAACCTAATCCTATATAGATATGGGCGGCTATCAAGCCTAAGAAGCCCAAATAAAAGACAAGGAAAACTAATCCAAGTCCAACTATGAAAAGTAAATAACAAAGCAGAATTAAAACAAGGATTGTACTTAGTCAAATAAGGCCCAACCCTAATGTCATCTAATCTTAATAATAAGCTAATCTAAGATAGAATTAAGGCCCCATATGGCCGAATGCATCTATGTAAGGCCAATTACACATCGATAGCAAGTAAGGTGAAGAGTTTGATATCGATGGGTGCTTTCTTGGTCAAATCATCACCAAAACTTTTCAATTGCACATCGATGACCTTCATGTCTTCAAAATGAGTTCGAACAAGGCCCATTAATGTATCCTTGAACCTCCTAGCTCTTGCTCTTGTCATCGGACCTAATGGTAAGCTCAAAGGATCGATTGACATCTTCTTGGTGCTTGAAACATGCTTATCGATATCTCCATGGTTTCCATACATCTTCATTCTTCTTTGCAGCCCATGTTGATCCTTTCCTTGCTCTCCATTGTCATCTTCAAGTCCATGATCAACCTTGGGCGCATCAAAAGTACAAAATTGGTAGTACAAATTACAATAGGTTGGAAAAAGTATTCATACCTCGCGTTTAGATCCTGATCTCGCTTCATGACCCGAGTCATCTTGATAATTTGGAGTCTCAAACCTTCTTTATATATAAGTCTCTAGCATGTGCGACACCTTTTCGCTCTCGTTTTTGTGTATTTGAATCAGCAGAAAACTTTCAAAAAGCGACACATGCAAAGGTGAATAATTCGAGAACCCCCTTGATTATCCCGTAGATCGTAAAGTAAAATCATATCAAAACTAAGATGAGCAGTCTTTACTCTATGTAAACTTAGAGACACACTTGTTGTGACTAACAAACTTACTAACTTGACTTCATATTAAGAAACTGACTCAAAAACTAAAATAACCCAATAGATCTATAGATGTGAGGACATTATTCTAAACAAAGGAAATAATAAAGAAAACAAAATATGAAATCAACATCCTCCTCCCTTGAATGATTAAGAGGAGTAAACAAAAAAACTAGAAAGAAAACTAAGAACATGGGAGAGAGAAAGGAAGGGGGCGGCTCCTACACCATGTATATTAAATTCCCATATTAATGCTCTCGGTAATAATATATAGTAGTACTTCTTATATTTAGACATATATTAGATGTTCACTTTGTGATACTAGTCTTCACTTTCATGTGCAACCCCAATGTGTTTAAATTAAATAAAAATTAAATTTTTAAACATACTATTAATTTTGTCCCCAAAGAAAGTCTATTATGAATGTCATGTGTCATTTCCTCTTAATTTGAGAATTTTGTAAATAAAACATATATATTTTAAAAAATAATTATCATTATTTTTAGAACTGACAAATGGGCGAGTCAGGTTGGATTTGGGTTTGGTTATTTGAGTTGGGTCAGTTTCGGGTCATACGGGTTCGGTTAATTTTCGGTTTCGCTTTCAGGTTGGGTTGGGTTTGGATCGTTCAAATGTTGGGTCATTCGGGTTCGGGTCGTTACAATTCTTTTTTTTTCCCCGGGTTGAATAGTCGGGTCATTTCGGGTTTCAAATTTGATTCGAATTAATTAAAATTAATTGTAAAGAAGTAGGGCGGTCTGCGCTTACGCTGCAGTCATCTTCTTATTAGGGCTATATTTTTTGTAGTTGTTTAAGTCAGTTAGTAAGAAAATATTGCATTGGCGGTAAGTTAATCAGTTAGGAGAAACTCATACATCGAAACAAATAATTCGCCTATATAAAACAAAACACATGACCTCTCTTTCATTCTAAAAGTGCATTACCTAAATTCTACTTCATCTCTAGGTTATTCATCAAAATAAAGCTAATATTATACTCCTCCATCTCTAGATAATTTATGAAAATAAAACTAATATTAGTTGTTGCTTGAATATATGTTGATCATCTTAAAAAAACATAGTATGCTTGGGTCATTTTTTAATCTTGATCGTAATTGTTAAATTAATGAACTCGGGTAGGTGGAAGAATTTGGCTTCTGCATAAGGAAGGCCTAATTTTTTGTAGTCAAGTAGCATATTTGTCGTAGGAAAATTAAGTTAGTTGAGAGCATTTGTAGGAGCATATGTAATTTACACAATGCATCATAAAATGATTGTACTTAGCATTGGTTAACTGTGCTTTTGGAAATGTGGAAATATACGTAACATAAGCAACTAATAGAAACCTCAATAAAAAGGTAGTCGAATGATAAATAAAAAAACTTTTTGTAAAATAAAATTGGAATAAGGAAATGTTAAATTTAAATATCAAATAATATAATCGACAAATAAATCAAGATTTACCTCAAAATGTTGTGGTGAGAAGTGAAAGCTCCCCACTTTAGGTTATGCTATCCTAAGGCGCTGCTAAATTAAATGGAATGATCTTATCAACGTCCACCTGGAAATTTTAGGAAATAGAACGAAGTCCATGTGAAACCCATCCAGAGAAATGTTAGGGAAGAAAACAGAAGTGGAATGTCAATAGTTTACCCATGAATCAATCATTATTGCAGATACATTAATAGCACCAATCCTTTGGAATTCCGGCAGAGGAGTTGAACCGGTAAATCCCTAATATCCACATGCAATTAATATGTTTTAAAACACACTTAATCATAAATATAAAAATAGTAAATTACAAAAATGGGCAGCAGGAAAAATAGGGGAGGAAATTCATCAAGGCCCTTCTTTGTCGCCCGAAAAGTGAGAAAAGACCAAAAAAAGCCAAAAGGAGGCACCACATTAATCGTCAATTTGGCCTTTAAGTAATTTCCATAGTCACTAAAAATAATATATAGTATATATTATTTCAAATTAAAACTAATTAAACATTAAATCAAAAAAAATTATGAAAATACAAGCTTTTAAATTAAACAAATTAAAATTTGTCAGACCCTAATTTGAACAAATGTGAGACTTTTTGGTGATTGAATTGCATTACACACTGAGGACTACTCTGCACAACAACACAGTATAATTTAATCCATTATATTTATATTATAACTTATAATCCATTTTATTTACCTCTTAAAATTTATATAACTTATAAATATATATATATTATTTGAATAGAGTAATGAAATTACTAAAAACCCCCATCAAGGATTGATGAGGAGCTAGAGAACTAAATTTTTTCGTCTTTTCTCACTTGGCAGATTACTTTTAAGCCCTAAACTTTGATTGATGTTGGGATGAAGAACAAAACTTTTTGGTCTTTTCCCAATACCTAAATTACCGAAAAAACCCTATTAAATTTTCACTCTTTCGTCTTCCCCCTTGCCCTTTTTTGTAATTGCTGGAGTTACTAATTAAGACTAAGTTAATGACCCTGTTAATGTTGAATATACAATTATTACTTACAGGCATGGCAGCCTGCGCTCGCGCTGCAGTCATCTTCTTATTAGGGCTAAAAGTGCGTTACCTAAATTCTACTCCATCTCTAGGTAATTCATCAAAATAAAGCTAATATTAATAGTTGTTTGAAATGTATGTTGATTATCTAAAAAAACATAGTACGTTGTGGTCTCTTGATTGCAATTGTTAAATTAATAGACTCGAGTAGGTGGAAGAATTTGGTTTCTACATAAGGAAGGCCTAATTTTTTGTAGTCAAGGAGCATGTATTGTTGTCGTAGGAAAATTGAATTAGTTGAAAGCATCTGCAGGAGCATATGTAATTCACACAATGCATCACAAAATGATTGTAATTAGCATTGCCTAACTGTGTTTTTGGAAATGTGGAAGTATACTAAACATAAGCAACTAATAGAAACCTCAATAAAAAGGAAGTCGAATGATAAATGAAAAAAACTTTTTATAAAATAAAAGAGGATTTAGGAAAATGTTAAATTTAAGTATCAAATAATATAATCAACAAATAAATCCAGATTTACCTCAAAATGTTGCGGTGAGAAGTAAAAACTCCCCACTTTAGGTTATGTCATCCTAAGGCGCTGCTAAATTAAATGGAAGGATCTTATCAACGTCCACCAGGAAATTTTAGGAAACAGAACGGAGTCCATGTGAAACCAATTCAGAGAAATGTTAGGGAAGAAGAAACTCATCCAAATAGAAATGAAGACGAAAGTAAAACAGAAATTAAATGTCAATAGTTTACTCAAGAATCAACCATTATTGCAGATACATTTATAGCACCAATCCTTTAGAATTCCGGCATAAGAGTATAACCGGTAAATCCTAATATCCACACACAATTAATATGTAATTAAAACACACTTAATCATAAATATAAAAGTAGTAAATTACAAAAAAGGGCAGTTGGAAAAGTAAGGGAGGAAATTAATCGAGGGCCTTTTTAGTCACCCGAAAAATGTGAAAAGACCAAAAAAAGCCAAAAAGAGGCACCACATTAATCATCAATTTGGCCTTTAAGGAATTTCCATAGTCACTAAAAATAATATATAGTATATATTAGTCGACTGTGAGTCTATTCGTTGTCATCAAAGAAAAAAAAAACTCCTCTTCTCTCAAAATCAAAACTCAATTTTCGTTATTTCCTTTCAATTTTGGCTTATGGGTTTTTCTAATAATTGTGTCTTTCCTTTTGTTTTGCAATTGTTTTAGTGCCGTTGAGAATTTCCCTCCTCCGTTAGATGGTACTATTAAGCAACCCGGAATATTTGAAGGAAGTAACAGGGTTTCGATCTTTTCATATCAGCAATTTGTTTCTTTCCTGGGTAAAATATACAATCTGTTTCTTTTTTTTTGGGTGTGTGGAATGTGCAGTTTGTTTCAGGTTTTTTTTTTTTTAAGATTAATTTGTTTTTTTAGATGTAATTTGTCTCAATGTTAGCATTATCATATATATACGTTTTTACATATTCCTTATTTCTTTCTCTTGATTATTTATCTACTTTTTTATTTTATACTAATTACAATTACAGATTTGTTATAGTGGATATGAATCGCTATGACTTAAGTAAGGGTGGGTTAAGAACTAAGGCTAAACCCCACCAATCATTGTCTTCTCTCTATCTACAATTTCTGGACTCTCTTTGATTTCATTGTAGTAATTATTTTAACATAAAAACAATGGAAATACACCCATATTCAGATTTGTTTTATACGCGTTTTGGGATATTTAGTGCTTTATTTGAATGGAATTTGGAAATTTTAATAGTTTAATATTGTTGGTGTTTGGGTGAATTTTTTGGTATGGTTTTGGCTTTAGGATGATAATTGTGTGGGGTTCCTTTTTCCTTTTCTGGGTTATGATCATTATGGAATTAGAGGTCTTGGTCTGATCTGAAATTGTAACAATGATGCATCAATTCTTAGATACTATGTCAACAACACGTTTGAGCTAAGCTAACATATATAATCTTTATATTAAATTTAAGGTGAGGTGGGTGCTCCAATTTGTATATGCTAAGAATACATATAGGCTTTGTTCCAAAACGCACCTGAAGAATTTAACCGACACTTTCGTTTCCAAGTTCGAACAATAGTACTTTTCAAAGAAACTTACACCTTCAAAATCCCAAAAACGTTTCATCTATTCGACATGAATTCGGTGCCCAATAATTTTGTCCAGTTACGAAATAATAACTATTTAATGCAGAGAAATCCAATAGACATAATGTTAAACTAAGTGAGGCCTGACTCTGCCGAGACATAACTAAAGTCCCCAGTGGAGTCGCCAAGCTGTCGAAACGTTCGGGTCCGGGGAACCCTGCCGAGACGATGTTGGAAAGAAGGAGTCGCCACTAATCTTTTTTAAAGGTGTGATTAGTCACCTAAAGGCCACCTAAGCTAAGCAGAGTCCGAAGCTCGGCAATGGACCCACTAAACCTAAGGTCCGGTCTTGTAACCTAAATCTAGGTTCGGGAGTCGATTACGCTCGGGGAAGGATTAGCACCCCCGAGTCGCCTGTCAAGTGACAGTACCTCTAGTCTAACTGGATCTACTGGGTCAAAAAGAAAAATTGGTTCCTTTCAATATTAATCTTGATTATTAAAAGGGTTGTAAAAAGAAAAGAAAACTGTTTTTTTTGGAACCGATGTCGAGAATTCGAAGAATATAATCGAACTCTGTCGATTAATTCTATCACGATTCTCTTTCACTGTTTGCTCTCTTGTTGATCCTTTTCTCTTCGAAAAGGAAATTTTGAAAATGCTGTGACAAAATCTTTTTACCATTTGATTTTCTCTAAAAACTTACCAATTTTATTAATTTCCAAAATCTTCTTTCGGATTTCTTTATTTTCCAAAACCTTCTTTTGGAATTATCCAAACTTTTATTTTCCAAAATCTTCTTTTGGAGTTTACTTAAAAAGGGTTCTTTTTGAAAATGCTTACCTTGAAATCTCTTGATTTACTAATTTCTTAACTCTGAAAATCAAATAAGAGAGCATGATTTAAGAAAACCTTTTTGAAAACACTTTTACTGTCTCTTTTATTAATCTCTTTTTTTTGGTCTTTTCTATCTCTATATCAATGCATGTATGCAAATGATGAATGCAAAGTCCAATTATTAAAGTTATCTCACGTAACCCGAATTTTGGAAAGCACTTCCCGGGATATATGCTCTGAGCCCCAACGCATCCCGAGAAGAGCCGTCTCATCCTCGGAGACATTCAGTGGCCCCGAAAACTCGATCACTCAATGAATGCCCCTTCTTCGGAAAGGTTACGGTCATTAACTAAATTTTAAGGTGGCATGAGATGCGAGCAGATATAATCTATGGCAGATAAGTATGGTATGCATGCAACTAAGTTCTACTTTAATACTACTCAAAATTACTAAATTATTACAAATCAATGCCTAATTAAATAGAAATTAAACTTTAAAGAAATTAGAAGCTAAGGGCGAACATGGACAACAGGGAACTTTCCTGCACATCAAGTAAACAGTTAGCAAAATTCAGGAGACAAAGAGCATAATTTGAAAATCAATAATATGGATAAGCAATAACTATAGAACTTAAAAATGTGGATGCACATGAAATTAATCTAATTTTTCATTCATTTTTTCTTTTTACTAATCTATTGACAAATCGGCTAAAATTATTAAGCTAATTCTAGAATTCAATTTTTACCAATTTATTGAGAATTAAACTAAATTACTAGGCCACTTAACTATAAAGAAAGTTAAACTAATTAAACCATTAATCAAAATTGAACCTAAGATATTATAAAATAAACTAGACCCAACATCAAAACCCAAATAAATAAATAAAAGCCCAAATGAATAAAGCTGAAATAATAAAGCCCAAAGGAAATACTAAAACACAATTGAAAAGAGAAGCCCAAGTTCGAGTCATATCAGAATGGGCCTATACGGGTCGAGTCTTATCCACATGCTAATTCGGGTCAAGTTTAGGGTTTAACCTAAAGCCTCCTCCTTTTGCTTTCTCCTTCCTCTTCTCCTTCTTCTCTAACCCGACATCTCTCTTCATCGAACCACCTTGCAGCGCCGCCATTAGCTTCCGCTCCGCTCCTCTCAAACTGATCATCCCATGGTCACGACTGCCCTCTTGAGCTTACCACCGTCGAATCCTCATGCTCCGATGACTTCTCACTCTTATCCAAACGGAAACTCCTTTTTACTGCACAACCTCAACGGCGCCGCAACCTTCCACCGCCAACGATGGCTTTGTCGGGTTTGCAAAACACCCAAAAGGCCTTCGCTAGTCTCTGAATCTCAAAACCCGAATCCTTTCACAAACCCGATTCTGAACATGACCATACATCTCCAAATCCCGAGAAGCTCTAAATTCAACTTGTATGAACCCTCGTCTTCGCTTCTTGAAAAAGAAAAAAAAACCTCCAACTAATTTAGCAAAACGGAATCCCAATTTGGAACCTCAAAAATTTTTTAGAATGAAGAACCCTTATTCCAAACATAATCAAACCAAGAAAACATCCATCAACTCTTCTGTGAAGTGGAAAAAAAACGGAGACAACACAAGATTCAGGCCACCTCCTCGACTCAAACGAATCTAAAAGGTACCCGTTTCTATTGGTTTGATACGTTTCCCTTCCTGATTTTGGTATTTTCGTTTTTTCTTGGTTGTATACTGAATTCAGGATTTATGAGAGTGTGTTGTGTTTCTTGGTGAGGAGGGTGGATGATAGGAAAGTGGGAGACTGTCTGCAGAGGGAGAAAAGATAGTTTACTGAATTTTTATTATTGAAAGAGTTTTAGAGAGAGGGCCAGACTTTTTTGAGAGTTTCTTGAGAGGGAGAGGATTCGAGAGTCTTTAGATTTGAGGGAGAGAGATTCTGTTTTTCCTTGGTGAGGATTCTATGGGAGGATTTCAATGTGGAGTGTTGAGAGTGTGGTGAGGGAGAGATGAGAGTTCACTGAATTTTTTTCGTTTTTTGTCCTCCCTAAAAGTTCCAGTGAGAAGAAGAAAAAGAGTTAAGGTGTGTATGAAAAGGAGAGGGTGTGATGAAATAGTGTGTAAAAGGTGGGTATTTGTGTGATGGTTTTGTTTTGAATCAGAGAAGACAGTGAGGTTGTGGAGGATCAGAAGGTTTTTTTTTTTTTTTTAGAGGGAAGCTTGGTAGTGAGAGGGTTTCTGGAATTTTTTTGAGAGAGTTCTTGAGTGTATCTGGTTGTGAGAGAGAGCTTGGGTATTCAAGTGTGTATTGAGTGTGTGTTTGAGAGAGTTTTTTGTGGTATGGTGGGAGGGCCGAGAGAGATGGAGAGTTGAGAGCTGCCTCAGGGAGATAGAGAGAATGTGATGAGAGTGTGGAGTCTGTCTCTAGTGAGAGAGAGGGAAAAAATGGGAGAATCTCCATCGAATAAAAGAGAGAGGTCCCTTCCTTAGCTACTGAATTCTTTTCCCCATTCAATGCATCCCCTTCCCCTATTTTAGCTCTAACAAATTCTTGTCTCTTTGTGCAGGTTTGTTGAGGAAGAGGATAAGATCAGGAGGTTAGGTTGAGGTGGCAGGTAAATTTTCTATTCTCTCTTTCTAACTGGATGGGGAGATTTGTTATTGAATTGATCCTGAATTGCTTTTGAGAAATGGGCTTTGCTTTGGTATGTTCTAAATCTGAGATTGATTCTGTATTTGTTTAGTTCTAAGCTGCTCAAGTGTTTTGGCATGCTGCATTTGCCTCATATGTTGCCTGCTGTGATGAATGCCCCTTGCTAATCTTGGTTTTGCATTTAACCTTGAGCCTTAACTTGATCAACTTTGTTTGCTTGACAAACTTTTCACAAATTCCTTTGACACCA
The DNA here is from genome assembly GCA_001974825.2 of Corchorus olitorius. Classification (NCBI taxonomy): domain Eukaryota; kingdom Viridiplantae; phylum Streptophyta; class Magnoliopsida; order Malvales; family Malvaceae; genus Corchorus; species Corchorus olitorius. The sequence continues at coordinate 122,906 of AWUE01024532.1, forward strand.
TCGCTCCTGTTTGTATTTGTGATTTGAAATTGAACTATGCCTTTGCAGAATGATATGCTTTTTTCCTTGCACACGTGAAGCTTACTGAATTGATTGCACAAATTTGATGCACCAGCATTTTGTTTGACTGCAGTTTGGGATTTACTTTGCTCTTGGTCATGTTAAATTTTGATCTAAGGTTCTTAGTGACATGATTGTGTTGCCATGGTCTTTGTTACGTTTTGAGATGATTTTCTCATCTTTTTGCAGCTTGGTCAGTGGATTTCCACACGTGTCGCAGCACATCAATCGAGTTTGTTTTCCATATCGAGCTTGAGTCTAGTTATTCTTGATACATCGGGAGGTCCATAAGCTTCCAAAGTGCTCGAGGCAAGCTGCTTGATCATCGGTATTATTTTGAGGAAGCACAAAGTTTTTTGAGAAAAAGGAATCAAAAGAAATTCATTGTAATATAAATTGGATTTGAAGAGAAATCTCTTCTCTCTTTTTTGTTTTTTTTTTTGTGCTTATGCAAATGTACCAAGGATAAATCCTACTAATGATTGCAATGCATGACTATGATTTATGATCAACATGTGCCACTAAATGCCCATATGACTAATTTAGCAAATAAAAATGAATATAACATGCCTAAACAAAAAGTGCGCTTGCTAATTATCGAGAAGTGTGCAAAGAACTAGTTTGCATACTTTTTCGGAGTTAGGAAGTGCGCAAAGAAGTAGGCACCTGCCCCTATTGCCACGATAGATGTTTCCCTTTTCTTTCTTCTTCGAAATAGATCGTCTCCCGATCAACTTCTTTGAATTGTCTTCCAATTCAATCTTCGGGGTAGCGTCTTCCACTTACCCTTTGAACTGTCTTCCACTTCAATCTTAAAAAGGGTCGTCTTTCGCTTATCCTTCGAACTGTCTTCTAATTCAATCTTAAAAGGATTGTCTTCCAATCGTTTGAACTGTCTTCCAATTCAATCTTAAAAAGGACCGTCTTCCGCTTATCCTTTGAACTATCTTCCAATTCAATCTTAAAAGGACCGTCTTCCGCTTATCCTTTGACCTGTCTTCCAATTCAATCTTAAAAAGGACCGTCTTCCGCTTATCCTTTGAACTATCTTCCAATTCAATCTCGAGAAAACCATCTTTTGATACTCTTTGAAAAGATCCTTTTCAGGAATTTCATTTGAGAAAAGTCGTCTCCCAATGCATTTGAGGAGATTGTCTTCCAATCAATTTCTAATTCCGAAAATCTTCTTGAAAAATCGTCTTCCGATTGGCTTCTAGATATCTAAATCTGAAATGGATCAATCTTAAAAAGGACCGTCTTCCGCTTATCCTTTGAACTGTCTTCCAATTCAATCTCGAGAAAACCATCTTTTGATACTCTTTGAAAAGATCCTTTTCAGGAATTTCATTTGAGAAAAGTCGTCTCCCAATGCATTTGAGGAGATTGTCTTCCAATCAATTTCTAATTCCGAAAATCTTCTTGAAAAATCGTCTTCCGAATGGCTTCTAGATATCTAAATCTGATAAACCTTCTTCTGTTTGAAAAAAAAAAAATACTATTTCTAAATAGCCGTCTTCCGGTGCATCTCTTAACAAGATCGTCTTCCGATCTACTTCTGAAACCTTTTTGAGAAACTATCTTTAAGTGTACTTGACAAGATCGTCTTCCAATCAACTTCTGAAAATTCTTGAGAAAAGGTCGTCTTCCGACCATCTTCTGCTGTACATCTTGATGAGATCGTCTTCCGCTCAACTTCTGAAAACTTTTGAGAAACCATCTTCTGGTGTACATCTTGATGAGACCGTCTTCCGATCAACTTCTGAAACCTTTTGAGTAGCCATCTTCTGGTGTACTTCTTGACAAGATCGTCTTCCGCTCAACTTCTGAAAACTCTTGAGAAACCATCTTCTGGTGTAGACCTGAAAAAATGACTTCTTTTATTCCTATATATACTGGATTCCTTTGGGTTCAGGGCCAACAAAACTGATTTGTAGAAGTAATTCAGACGGCCCCCTCCTTAGTGTTTCTTAGAATCTCGGTGAAATCTCGCCCCTCACCAACATTTTTAAAATCCAACATCAGGTGAGACCTCGACACTTTTCTGTTAAATTGTGAGGCGGGAATGCTTAGAATTAGGGCTGATCATAAGCCGACCGAACCGTTTAAACCGACCGAACCGATCAGTAAATGGTGCAATCGGGTCGGTGTAGGCGGTTAGTCGGTGTAAACGGTTCAAAAGCATCGGTTTTTCGGAATGTCGGGGTCGGTTGCGGTTCTCAACTTACTGAACCGACACCGACCGAAAAACCGACATGTTTTTTTAAAAAAAATTTTAATATATATTATAATGTTTATAGGTTTTTAAGTATTTTATAATTTATATATTTATTATATATATGAAAAATATATATATCATCAAATAAAAAAAACCCTCATAATATTTTTTTTCACTCTCTCTCTTTCCTCTCGACCATCTCTCTCTTCTCCACTGCTTTTCTCTACTTCCTCTCTTCTTCAGCGGTCAGCCACACCCACCGTAGTTTCAGGCCGGCGACGAGCCTCTGGACAGACAGTCAGAGGTCGGGACTCGTCCTCCGGCCTTCAAGTTTCGTTTTTGGGGTTTAGATTTTAGGTATTTGTAAATCCCCCAATTCGAAATTTCAAAATCCTAACTCATTTTTTCTTCAAATTAATCAAAATTTTTTGTCCAAAAGTGTGAAATCCTTTGCCCTTCCCTCTTCTAACGGATCGAAATCCTTCATTGGTGTCCAAGTTTGCAAATCCCAATCCCTAATGGAAAACCCATCCGAAAATGAAGGTAATTACTAATTTTCAAATTCCTTTAGTAGTTTGGTTAATTGTTAGTTTAATTTGTAATTTCATTGCTGTTTTGTTTACTTACTTAGTCTAATGGTTAAATTGTTGTTATAGTTTGTTGTTCTATTAATTTAGTTTGATAAAATTCTTGCTAGTTGCTAGGGTAGCAAAATCTGAAATTTTGAATTGTATTCATCATTTTGTTAGATTCATCACAATCACACGACCACTTTGTTTAGTTTTTAATGGGCAAAAACAAGGAAGATATTGTTTAGTTTTTAATCCAAGTCGGTTGAAAACCATAGATTTATACTACACATCAGATTATTGTTGATATACATTTTGCTGTCATGAACCCCACACGTGAAAACAAGCCAATGAATCAAACAATTGCCATCAAGTTGCTGCCAAATGTATTTTTGGACCCTCTGCCATTTTTTTCTCTTGTTTTAACAGTTTTGACTTTTGATTAGCTATCCTTTTTTTCTAAGATAAATCTCCTTCCATCCACGTTTGCTTTTGGTTTCATTTGACAATAATAATCCTTCAACTACCTTTCTCTTTAATTTCAAAACTTCTTCAATTCACTTACCATTTCCTTGGAGAAAGATTTTTTGCTTCAGGAATATACTATTACAATATCTATGACAATACCTTATTATAATAATAACAATATAATTATTATGGACAGATTCTGTATGTAGATTGGAAGACTACAATATCTATGACAATACCTTATTATAATAATAACAGTATAATTAAACCTATCCTTTTCTGATTAAACAATTTTTGGATCTAGCTTAGGAATTAGCATAAATTTGGGTTTATTATGATTATCCCATGAATCCAAGATGACTAGACTTCATTTACAGATTAAAAATTCCCATTTTGCCTCAGATTTTCATCTATTGAGTAGTTGATGTACAAGTTCTGTTTGGTGAAATGGCCACACTTTTGAGCTTAGTGAGAGTGCAAAATAAATGTTTTCTTTATTCTGCCTTGTTTTCTTTAACAACTGATTTCAGAATTGATCCATCCAATGATAATGCTCTCAATGAATTAAATGTGGGTTTCCCATAAATTAACAACATCATTAAAACGGTTTTTTTTTTTTTTGCTTTTTATGTTCTGTTTTTGGAAAGTTAGTTTATATGCATGTATATAGCAGTCCTGTTTTAGAATTTAGCAATCCTGTTTTAGAATTGTAGAATTTAGCAGAATTGTAGAATTTAGCAATTCTGTATATAGCAGTCCTATTTTATGCTTGTTAGTATTTCACTTTGATGTTGTTAATATATTTCTCAAACATAATTGTAGTCTGTTAAGAATCTTAGCATGATTTTTCTTGCCTGTTATGGTTGAAATGTCATTAATGAATCAATTTATTAGTTGCTGTTTTGCACATAACTTGCTGTTTTTGTCTAATTTCATGGATTTTTTGCTTTAATGTGTTGTAGAGAGTCATCACTCAAGTTCCTCGGAGGAGATACTAGTACCTGCTACTCAGTTTGAGGAGCCAAGGCCACCCCGTCCTTCATCGGCGGATGTTTCTGGTACAATCTCCAACAAGCGGAAACAGAAAAGTGTGCAAGTGCCCCAACCCCAAAAACAGCCGCAGCCTCCTGTAGGAAAAAAGACCAAAATCATGGTCTAAGGTATGGCAGCACTTTACTAAATTTACTGTGCCCAAGACTAATGAAGTTAGAGCTAAGTGTCATTATTGTGAATCTACATATGCTGCTCATGGTAAAAATAATGGGACTACTCAGTTGAATACCCATTTAAAGAAGTGTAAATTGATGCCTAGTCAGTTGAGGGAAGGTTTTACACAAACTGAGTTGTTTTTAAAAGTGGGGAAGATGGGTCATCAGGGGCTATTTCCACTTGGAAGTTTAACCAAGAGGAACTTAGAGCAACAGTAGTGGACATGATTGTCATTGATGAGCTCCCATTTAGTTTTGTGGAGAAAAAGGGGTTTAATCGAGTGATGAGTCTTGCATGCCCTAGGTTTCAAATGCCTTCTAGACACAATGTGACTAGGGATCTTGACAAGCTTTATGAGGATGAGAAGGTCAAGCTTAGAAAGCTTTTAGCCTCATCTAGTAGTAGGGTGTGTCTCACTACGGATACATGGAGTAGTGTGCAAAAGAATTCCTACATGTGTGTGACAGCCCATTTTGTAGATGATGGGTGGGTTTTGAGGAAGAAAGTCATCCATTTTCATCCCATTACAAGTCACGCGGGTGAAGATATGGGAAAAGATCTAGAGAAGGTTTTGAGGGATTGGGGTTTAGATAGACTTTTGACCATCTCAGTTGATAATGCTACAAATAATGATGTTGCTATTTCTTACTTGAAGAAAAGGCAAGAGCAATCTAGAACTTCAATGTTAGGTGGCAAATACCTACACGTGAGATGTGTTGCTCATATCATTAATTTGATTATGCATGATGGGTTAAAAGACATGAAGGGTCCGGTTGAAAGGATTAGGGAGGCAGTGAGGTTTATTAGAAACTCAAATGCAAGGCTTGGAAAGTTTAAGGAGTTGGCAAAGGATCTTGGAATTGATGTATCTTTAGGGTTATGTGCCGATGTCCCCACTAGGTGGAATTCCACCTACACCATGTTAGAGCATGCTCTAAGGTATGAGAAGGCCTTTGAAGCTTATGATATTGAAGAAAGCAAGTTTGGAGCTGCACTAGTACATGTTAAGGGGCCGCCAAGTCCTATTGATTGGGAAAAAGCAAGAGAATTCAGTAAATTCTTGAAGAAGTTCTTCCGGTTGACAGTGAAAGTTTCGGGTAAGTTAGTATTCATTCAAGTTCACTTCATTTCTCTTTTCTTTTACACAATAAGCTTGTTTTGTTAATGTGTTAATTGATTTCTCTTGTCTTTTTAGGTACATCTTATGTGACATCCAATGAATTTTTGCAAGACATTTGCTTGATCTATGGGAACTTGAATGATTTGATAAGTCATCCCAATAAAGATCTCAGGGGCATGGCAAGCAAAATGAAAGAGAAGTTTGAGAAGTACTGGGGTTCACTTGAGAAGATTAATATGCTTCTAGTCATTTCAGCTATTATGGACCCGAGGAAGAAAATTGATTTTGTTGAATTTTGCTTCAAAAGGATGTACAAGGGTGAAGTTGAACAAGTGAATGCCATGATACAGAAAACATGTGAAGCTTTAGTTGAGGTTTTTTATGCCCTATAGGGAGTTTGTGTAGCCGGGTTTTAGGGACAAAAACCCGCTTGTTAATCAAGGTGGTCTTGCCTCAAATATTGCTTCTAATGAAGATGATGGAGATGATGTGATGAATGAGTTTATGGTGTATACCATGGAGACTAACAAAGAAGAGAATCAAACCGAGTTGGACAAGTATTTACAAGAGGCCCCTGAAATTGTCAACAAAAGGGATGAGTTTGATCTATTGGGTTGGTGGAGAATCAATAAGCATAGATACCATGTCCTCTCTTCTCTTGCTAGGGATGTGTTCACCATTCTCGTCTCCACAGTTGCATCGGAATCTACCTTCAGCACAGGTGGTAGGGTTCTAGATGTTTTTAGGAGTAGCATGAACCCTGCACTTGTACAAGCCGTGATCTGCACTGAAGATTGGCTTCGTGGTAGTCCAACATTTGACCCTAACATGGAAGTTAATGACCAATTTAAGTCTGATGAAATTGCCTTTGGTAAGACTTATATTTTAATTCCTAAATCCTAATACACTAGTAGTTCTAAGTTGTTTAAATGCTTTTCGCCATTCTTTATATACTTTAGAGTTTATACTGACTTTTTTGTTGTTTACTTACTTGCTTAGAATCAAGACAGAGGTCATTGGATCCAATCTTAGATGCTTGAGCATTCACCTCATTCATGCTAGAAGAAACCCTCGGGTAAAAGTCTACTACATGTATTTATTTAGGCTTGCTGAATTTATATTATTGGAACTGAGTTTTATTGAATTTAACCTTGGTCCTTGGATGTTCTAGGGCTGACCAGCTGCTGCCTGCTATTGCTGATTTTGTCTTGCTGTTGCTCATATGGAATGGAACATTGATGTCTGATGAGTTTGGATGGAATCTTGTTGTTTTCTGTTTTTCCTTGCCTTGATTTGGGAAACAAACACTTTTTGGTATATATTAGAATTAGGTTAACATTTTGCTAATTGCTAGTAGTACTACTGTCTAGTGTCTGCTACAGTACTACTAGGTAGGTAGTTTAGCTTCTGCCTGCTTAAATTTATGAATATTGCAGGCTTGTGTTTAACAACACAATGTGTTAATATTTTGTGGTTTTATGCAGCACTAACATAGAAGTTAGAACTTAGAACTTAGAAAGCCAAAAATCATTGTCTGAATCAATTGTATAGGCTTTGCTGCTTCTTTTGTATATCACTTAGATTTACATGTTGTAATCTGTAAATTTGAGACATGAAAGCTACTTGAAAGGAAAGATTAAATTTCTGCATTTTTTCCCCTATTTATACCGTTTGCACCGACCGAATATACCGACACCGTCGGTAGTCGGTTAAGTCGGTTTCTAGCATACTCGGGTCGGTGTCCAAAAAATGCCGTCGGTTTAGTCGATTTTCGGGGACTACACCGACCGACCCCACCGACACCGACCGTTGAGCAGCCCTACTTAGAATCATTGCTTGATCGTTTAGTTTCAAACTTTGCGTATAAAAAACCATATTCCATAATTTCTTCTTAAGGACTTAATGGGATTGTTAAAAAGGTCCTCTGAACACGAACTTATTCACCTTCTGCATCGAAATTTTAATTTAGTTAATGCTCAGTGATATAAACATTTAGTTTATGACTTTCCATATAAAAAAGCATATTCCATAATTTGTTTAGATTCTGACTAAAATTGATTCCATTTTCTCAAGAATGAATTGTGCTTACATCATATAAAAGGGAAAAAATTAAAATGCAGTGACAAAAAAACAAAACACTTTGGCAATCTGATTTGTCTACTGCATATTTATGTTTCGTAGATTAAAAAATACTGACAATGTTTACAAGTTTTCACATGTTGAGCCAAAACATCATAAGAGAGGTTTGAGACCTGGGAACAAGAAATAGAAGTCGTTGATTGAGAGTATGTTATGCCTGCTGAAACTTTTTTAATCTTAGTTTTTAAAGTCTTTTATGTATCCTAAATATAGAGTTCAAACTTCTTAATGAGTATAACTATAATACAATTTCTTGGCCTAATATTTTTTAAACATCACTTTCCTACTCATTTTATTAATCAATAACGATTGTAAAAAAAGGATACCCGGATCACCAGCGCGGGTCAATCAACTTGTATGTATTAATTGAAATATTCAGGCATTGATTTTTTATATGAACTATATTATATGAAAGTCTAAAAATTTAAATAATTAGAAAAATATAATTTAATTCTAATAATCAAAATAAAAATAATTTCTATTATTTGTAATAATCAATATTAATGGTATAGTTTCAACTTTCAATCAATGACTAAAAAAATTAGCAATAAATATCATGAGATTGTGATTTGATGTGGTAAAATACTAAATTGGATTAAAACTACCAAATATATAATGTTTGATAATTATTTTACAACTTTTAGTTTTTACAATTTAACTATAATTAATTCTAATTCGGGTCATTTCGGGTTAATCTGTCGGGTTGATCGGGTTCGGGTCATCTCAGGTTCGGCTCGTTTGGATCCGGGTAATTTCATGTTCAGGTATCCAAAAATTTGGGTCATTTTTTGGGTTGGGTCAGTTTCAGTTTCAGGTTGGGTGGATTCCGGTTGTTAACTTTTTTTTGTCAAATCGGGTTGGTTTGGTTTGGTTTTGGGTGTTCGGGTCGAGTACCCGCAGTCGGGTCAGATTTTGCCAGCTCTAATTATTTTAATTTAAATTCTTCATTAATTGTATATTATCCATTCATATATTCATCAAATTAATATTGACGTTTATACATTGAATCAATGGTATAAGTCCATATGGTTTTGAAGTTTATGAAATTTAAATTGATTGACATTACAAATATTGATGGGATAATATGTATATACATGGGCCTTATTATCAAAGGAAAAATAGAAAATTATCCCACTCAAGCAAAATATTAACAAAATAAAATAGCAAATTAAACCCGAAACATTAGCGAGGATTACATTTATCTAGTAATAATCGAAATTAATTATAAGTAAAATGAAATAATTGCACGTTACTCAAAATTCTTGTTAAACGGAAATAATAAATTTTAATCACAATAAATTAAACAATCAAATAGAAATATGCCAATCGCAATAGATTTTAAATTAAAATTGTAAAAATAAAATAATTATAAAAGTTGACTTTAATTAAATGAAAATAAAGTTTGCAGTAGAATAAAAATATAAAACTTTAAACAATAACATTTAAGAAATATATTAAAAAATTCTAACGTATTTAAGTTCTTAATTAAAATAGTGAAATGGTAAAATTAAAATAAAATAGATGTAAAGATATTAGATTTAATTAAATAGAAATCAAGTTTTTACTTTTTAGGGGCGTTTGGTTAGGGGGTATCCCAGATTCCCCCATTAGAAAATATTTCGTGTTTAACTTACTCGGGTATCACATTATCGGGTAAGTGCCATTTTTTGTTTGGTTGACATTCTTGGGTATCTTTGCATACCTTGTTTGGTTGGCCGGAATATTACATTGTAACACATTACTGAAATACCCCCTACTAACCAATTGAAATCACATATGTAATTGCACATCAAAATGCATATATAAATGCACTCCAGCAAACTTACTATCAAACCAACCTACAACAATATTTAAAGTTGAAGTTGTTCAAGTTGATTCTTGGCGGGTCACAAGGATAGATTTGAATCTAATACAAGATTTGATAGAAGAGTGTATGTTAGCTAAAAGTGAGATTAAGAGTGCTTTGCATGGGAATTCTGTTTTGATCTTACCTTTATTTCGAAATACACTAATGGGTACTAACAACTTGGCTGGAGATATTCCAAGCAATATTGTGTTTTTTTTGAGTGATTTTGTAGGAATTGGACTTGTTTTGATACAAGGAGGGAAGTTTGTAGCTTACTTTTGTGAGGAAATTCCTAGTGGATTGTCATCCATTAGAGAAATTGAACTCAATCCATATGGTGTGCGATACAAATTCATTGAATCCTTTCCATATGTGGTGCGCTACAAGAAAGGTAAGGAGAATGTTGTAGCCGATGCTTTATCAAGGAGGTATGTTTTACATTCCATGCTTGATTCTAAGTTTCTTGGATTTGAGTTTATTAAAGACTTATATGCTAGTGATGCTTACTTTAGTGATGTGTTTAAAGCATGTGAGAATTCTGGATTTGGGAAGTATTATAAGCATGATGGATTTTTGTTTAAAGAATCTAGATTGTGTATACCTACTTGTTCTTTGCGTTTTGTGCTTGTGAGGGAATCGCATGAGGGTGGTTTAATGGGTCACTTTGGTGTTGATAGAACATATGAGATATTGCATGAACACTTCTTTTGGCCTAAGATGCGATATGATGTAGGAAAGCATGTTTCTAGTTGCATTACTTGTTTGCAAGCTAAATCTACATCTAAACCTCATGGTTTGTATACTCCTTTGCCTATTCCTCATGAACCATGGACTCATATTAGCATGGATTTTGTGTTAGGATTACCTCGTTCTAGGAGAGGTAAAGATTCTATCTTTGTGGTTGTTGATAGGTTTTCTAAGATGGCACACTTTATTGCATGCACTAAAACTGATGATGCCATTAATGTAGCTAATTTGTTCTTTAAAGAGATTTTTAGACTACATGGAATGCCTAGGACGATTGTGAGTGATAGAGATGCTAAGTTCTTAAGTCACTTTTGGAGAACTTTGTGGGATAGGTTAGGTACTAAGTTGTTATTTTCAACTACTTGTCATCCTCAAACTGATGGTCAAACTAAAGTAGTTAATAAGACTTTGTCTACCTTACTTAGAGCTTTGATTAAAAAGAACTTAAGGACTTGGGAAGGTTGTTTGCCTCATGTTGAATTTGCATACAATAGAAGCATACATAGTACAACTGGATTTTCACCTTTTGAATGTGTGTATGGCTTTAATCCTTTAACTCCATTGGATTTGTTGAGTTTACCTTTAAGTGTGCAAGTTGACATGGATGGGCAACGCAAGGTGGAATTTGTTAGGGAATTTCATACAAAGGTTAGAGCTCAAATTGAGAAGAAAACACAACACTACATGAAGAATGCTAACAAGGGGCGCAAAGAGGTCATCTTTGAACCTGGCGATTGGGTTTGGTTGCATCTAAGGAAGGAAAGGTTCCCTGAGAAGAGGAAGTCTAAGCTATTACCTCGTGGAGATGGTCCATTCCAAGTCTTGGAGAGGATCAACAACAATGCCTACAAGCTAGATCTTCCTAGTGAATATGGTAATGTAAGTGCTACTTTTAATGTCTCGGACTTATCCTTGTTTGATAATGATGCAGATTTGAGGACAAATCCTTTTCAAGGGAGAGGGGATGATGCGCCAAGGACTCATCATTGGCTTGAAGAGCACAATGGAGATCATGGCAAGGATGTGCACATGCGGCAAGGAGGCTTGGAGAAGCTTGAAGATGCTAAGGAAGAAGTTTCAAGCTCATCGGAGTTGCCTAAGATAATTGATACGAATCTAGTTGTTTTAGATTCAAATCTAGCATTGAAAATCTATCAAACTCGACTTGAACTCCTTCAACTTCTAGATGAGTAGATCGATGACCTTCACAAGGTGATTCCTCCTCTTTCGTCGGCCTTAAGTCTTCAATTAGACCTGCAATTGTCAACTCAAGAACACAAGATTCACAAACAATCAAGTTATCACAACTTAATTATTTGCTAGGACTCTACAAGATTGAAGAACCCTAAGTTTATCTCAAACTAGAACAATGATGCTAAGATAATCAAATTGGGTGAATAACCTCAAATTCTTTATTGAAAACTTAACTTGTGTTTACAAGAGGGGTTTGGTGCCTTTATATAGGCATAGGGTGATGCCCTAGATCTAGAAAAATAACCTAATTTTCGTCCAAATATATGGCCTAGGGTAAAACTAGTCCAAACCCAACTAGGAAAAGGAAATAAAGACATAATTAAACAAGGATTGGACTTAGTCAAACAAGGCCCAACCCAAATAACATCCAAACTTAAAAATAAGCTAATTAAAGATAGAATAAAGCCCACAATGGCCAAACTACAACTCTAATGACCTAATACTCATCGATT
>AWUE01024538.1:0-10692 GCA_001974825.2 Corchorus olitorius
GATTTATTGATTGAGTTATAGCATGTTGTTTGATTTCTTAGAATTAGGTATAATTGAAGTTTGTGATATGACCTTATTTATTGATTGCTTCTATGATTATCTATTTCTAGAACTTGTGTTCAATCTTGATTGAAGTTATGATTGAGAAAGTATGTTATTGGTATATGACGAGAATAAGTGTGGGGGACTACTTATAAAAAGGGTAATTAAAATTTTGAGTTTTCGTAAAAAGAAGTGCTCTCATGACAAGAGGAGAAGAGGTAATTCTGCATATACTAAAAAAAAATCCATTGTTGTCACTCTTTTCTTAAACAAAAGGAGTTAGTAACCCTTGGAAAGAGGATAAGAGGCATGGAATTGCAGAAATATTGTCCCTCTGAAAAAATTAAAGAAGGAGTCCTTCTAGAGTGCTAGTAGCCTCAAAAGGGAGTTAGTAACCCCTAAATCATGAACACTTCGAGGTTAGTAACCTCAATTTTCTAAAAACAATTACCCTTGAAAATCTATTATAACCCAAAATGACCCTTGATGTATATCTATGGCACTACAATCTTTTGAGTAATGGAGAAAGAGAGGAAAACATAAGCCTATAGAAAGAAGTAGTTATAGAAAGTGAAAAATAGTAAGTGATTAAAACTACTTTGATTATGGCTACTTAAGAATGATGATACTTGTTATGTCTTGATTTTTGAATTTAGTATTATTATTATTCTTTGTTATTTTGATGTCATGATTGAATTGATTCTTTGATGAGTGTGTGAGTTCAAATTGATTTTTAGAAAAATTGATTTTTAATTAACTAACACATTGATTTGCTAAGGGATTAGCAAAGTTCAAGTGTGGGGGAAAATATGATCGAGCCAAAAACAACCCTATTTTTATGGCTATTTTATTATGTTTTTGGATCAATTTATGCTTAAATATATGCTATTTTGATGATAATTGTGTTTTAAGTTCTTAAGTGATGTGAAATTGAGAAATTGTTATTTTTCACCTCTTTTGGAGCTATTTTTATGACTTTTTACACAGATTTTAGCAAAGCAATTTTGATCAGAGATTTGGAGATTCGAAGTTCGTGTTTGAAGACTTATTGAAGACGAATTGGAGATTTGAAGACTTTGAAGAATTATTTCAAGGAGCAAGGATTGAAGATTAAATCTTTAATTGAAGACAAGTCATGGATAAATTCTCAAGCTTTGGTATTTATGGATAATTTATGTGGGAAAATACTCAGCCCATATAAAATATTAATTGGAATTAAAATCCCAATTAATGACTCCTAAATCCAAGGAAATACCAAAATCCCGTAGATTACCGATTCTAGTCCTAACAGGATTAGGATTCAGGAGCAGTTTTGGTAGAAAATTCATAACTTTCTGCTCAGACCTCCGATTGAAGCCCATGAGTACTCGTTGGAAAGCTGACTCCGAGATCTACAACTTTCTTTTGAAGTCCAAGACCCAGTTCTGCCATCTTCAAGCCCAAAAATGCCGTCAAAGTCACTGCACAAATTCAGCAAAATTTCAGGATCCTACTTTAACTTGGATTCTACTCTAGGATGACTTTTAATCTAACTTGGAGTCCAAGTTAGACCCTTAAACCGTCCTAGACCTGCTTTCCAAGTTAGGATTGGATTTTCTAGGGTTATTTCCACTATAAATAGCCACCTTAGGTCTAGGTTTTTGATGTATGTAGATCTAGAGATTTTATTTTGAAGAATTGTTGAAGATTTGGAGGAGTTTTTGCCTAGGAGCCGCTGGCCCCCTTCTATCTTCCCATCCTTAGATAAGTTTTTCTTATTTTCTTTGGATGCTCACTCAATTCATGAGTGAGTAATCCTTTTCTTTTCTCCAATATAGAATTTAATTGATCTCTTGACTTATATCATGGTGAGATTTTGTGCTTTTATATGAATATTAATTGTGTATTTCTTAATATCTCTGCATGAATTCTATGTTGCTTGTTTTGATAGATTGAAGCTAGCACTTTCTTGATAAATTAAGTAGCATTAGCTAAATTAAATCCTGAAGGATCTTCGGATTTAGTTGTTTGGTAGTAATTGGAAGCGAAGGATCTTCCTTCCAAGGGATTTAAGAATCTTTGACCAATTTTTAATTGCCCATTGTGCTTGTAAATTAGTAGATCTTAATGCTTTAATCTTGAGTAATTATCACACTGGATCAAGAGGTAGTTATTTAAAGAGTAAAAGGGATAATTCACACTGGATCAAGAGTTTTATCTAATTAAGGTAATTTAGGATTAAATTCCAAGCAAGCTATCCATTGTTTTCATAATCTTTAGATATCAATGATCCATGGTATTGTTGTCAAGAGGGATATTAATTCTATGTTGGAGGTTTCTTTTAATTATTTTCTCAATTTATTCTCTGCTTTCTGATTAATTGTTTTCTTTAATTTGATTTAATTTTACTCTAAAAATCTTCTTTATTTTGTTTGTTTGTTTTAAGAAAAAGAGTAATAACCTTTCTCTCTGTGGGTTCGACCCTTACTTGCCCTAACTATCTTTAGTTAGTAATTGGTGGGATTTTTATTTTTATGATTTGCTGACGACCGATCAGGGAAGGGCAAACTGGGAATTTAAACAACACCTTCCGGTGGGAAGGGCAAACTGGGTGTTTAGACAACACCTTCCGGTGGGGAAGGGCAAACTGGGAATTTAAACAAAACCTTCCGGTGGGGAAGGGAAAACTGGGAATTCAAACAACAACTTCCAATGGGGAAGGGCAAACTGGGAATTTAAACAACACCTTCCGATGGGGAAGGGCAAACTGGGTATTTAGACAACACCTTCCGGTGGGGAAGGACAAACTGGGAATTTAAACAACACCTTCCGATGAGGAAGGGCAAACTAGGAATTTAAACAACACCTTCCAGTGGGGAAGGGCAAACTGGGAATTTACACAACAGCTTCCGGTGGGGAAGGGCAAACTGGGTTTACACAACACCTTCTGGTGGGGAAGGGCAAACTGGGAATTTAAACAACACCTTCCGGTGGGGAAGGGCAAACTGGGTATTTGGGCTAGACAAGACTGATCCTTCGGATCTGGCTTTTCAAAACTCTTGATTAGTCCAATGGCATGATGTATGCAAAGGTATGTTTTAATTTACCTTGAAATTAATCAGTGGTATACTTGAAATTAATCTGAGACCTTTCCCACGCACTATGGGGGTATCTCGGGATTAATCCAATCTCGGAGTAAGAACCAAAAATTCGTACCTGAGTAAATTTATTTGGGGCCCATTCGTCATAGTAAAATACGACCGTTTACCGATCCTTATTTAATTAACTCACAAGAATGACAATTAGAATGCATGAAAGTCTGATTTTAAATACATGCACTAACACAAGTCTACCCAAAGTCAACTCCATAAACCCTTCCCATGCATTATGGGGGTATTTAGGGAAAAGACCGGTCTAGAAGGAGCTCCCGGGAATTCGTACCCGAGTACCTTTACCCGAAATGCCCTCCATCTCGGCAAAAGACGAATGTTAGTGCATTATAGCAAGGTGACATATAGCATTTTGTGACATGAATGTTCATGATTGATCTCTACTTTAACACTACGCTAATCACAAAATTATTACAAATCACAAGGTCTTAATCAAATCGAATTAAACTTAAAGAAATTTAGAAACTAAGGGTCGACTTGGACAACTAGGGACTTTTCTGCACATCAAGTGAACTATTAGCGAAGCTCAGGAATGAAAATCACAAATTACATACCAAGGATGTATGTCAAGAATCAAATTGTATCAAAGATCAAGCAAAACCATAAATCAAGGGCCAAAGCAATCATGAGAATAAGTGGAGTCTTTGATCAAATGGAAACAAAATATTGGACATGCATGGGTCAAATTGAATCAACCTAAAAATCAAGCCTTTAACCTCAAAATTTCCATTTTTCGAATTGGAATTAATTTAAATGAGTTCATCAATTTCTTTTCAAGTTGATCTTGATTTGAAAAAAATTTGATCTTTAGCCCCAAGTTTACTTTTTCCAAAATTAAAGTCAACCCAAAAGGGTTCAATATACCACTTTCAAGCTAACCTTAATTTAAGAAAAAATCTTAACTTTAAGCCGAGATCCCATTTTTTCAAACCAAAATTAGCTCAATTAGAAATCAAGAAATCAACATAAATCATTTCCAAATTAAAAATCAATACTTTAAGCAAACACTTAATTTTTAAGCAAGTTCAATCCAACCATCATTTTTATTAGCTACTTCATGTTTAATCCATGCAATACACAAGTAAAAACAACATCTTTAACAAGAGCTTAACAATTTGGAACCTTAAAACATAAATCTTCACCAATATTCACCATTTTCACAAGAAAAAAAACTATCAACCACCCATTTGAATAAAAACTAAGCTTTTAAAAAAATCATTTTTAATTTAAATCCCTACCTATCATGACCTAAAGCTTCATACTTTGAATAATTTTTATACCATAATCATCAAGTTAACAACTTTTAAGTCTAAATCTATCATATAACTACATCTCATGCATGGATCAATTAAATCAAACCCATAAGTCACAAAAACAGGGACAAAATTGACCATCATAATAACAAGTAGTCTCAAATTGCACAAAATTAAAGCACAATCAAAGCAGCAGGGACCGAATTGAGAGATTTAGTAATTTACCTGCTCAAGTCGCGAAATCTCTTTCTTGAAACGGTGTCGTTTTGGCCTTGTGATACTTCTTCTTAAATGACTTCTTCTTCCTCTTTTCCCTTCTTCTGCGTTTCAGTTCAACGCAAACCCTAATCCTTCTTTTTCAAACCCACGCTAAATTTCACCCGAACAATCCCTTTTTCATCAGCAAAAACATAGTTTTGAAATCCCCTCCCTTGTAAACTTAAAAAGGCCCATCAAGAAAGGTACAAAATCATCTGATTTTCTTTCGAATCTCGGAAAACAGGAGGGTGATCAGAAAAGTGACGTTCTTTGAAGCAAATCTTGATGATTCACTCCATTCGTTCACTACCAGGCTCTTTCCTTCCTCTTGTTCCCTTAATTTTTGTTTTATTGAAACCTTTTACCAGAAAAAGAACCCTAGTTTTCAATTGTTTTCTCTCTCTATAGCCTGCGGCTCCCCTCTTTTTTTTTCAAGGATGACCAAAATGAGCTCATTTATATGGTTCCCCTACCCTAAAGCCTCAGGTAATTTTCACTATCCAATGGCTGAAATTCCCATTTTTTGTTTTATTGAGCATGTGTTTTTATTCTGTTAGCAATGGATTGGGATCTGGGGAGCAATTTTTTCTTTTTTTCCATTTATTCCCTTTTTGTTTGTTTTATGTGTATTATTCACTGAATTTCCTTTTGTCTTCTCTTTTGTCTCCTTGCGGATACGGTTGGAGGTGATGATGCTGAGCTGGCCCTGGTGAGTCATCAAGGAAGAGGTAAAATCTTGTAACTGTTTTGGGGATTTGGCTACTAGTTACTTTTTTTGAACACAAAATGAGCCATTGACCTCGATTATAAACCCTCTCCTTATTCATTGAACGCCTTGATGCCCCTTTGACCTGCTGTTTATTGTTTTATCATGAAATGCAATTTGGCTTTGTCATTGTGCCTTTGGTGCCCTGTTGCTTGTCTATGAACTAACTCTGCAGAACTGAAAGAGAATTGTTTGTGTAAATGTTCATGGAGTGTGTGATTTGGATGGTGAATGGTGTTTGCTGTCATGAATTTTGTAAAATGTGCACTGCCATCATTGCTTGAAAGTGAGTTTCTATGGGTGTGAAAAACTACTTTAGGGAATTTTCTTTTCTTTCTCATGTTGGCTCAATTCCTGGAAAAAGACTTGCGATCTACTATTACTTTGAGAAATTGAGTCCTCATATCCTCTTCCTTCAAATGCTTTCTAATTCCAAATTTCTTGATGTCAGGACTAATCTTGGTGTCCAAACAATTTCATTCCACCAGACCAAATGTCCAGTACTCATGACACATATGCCATAGTGATTCCTGAATGAAGGAATCAAGAGCCAGGAAGGTTTGGCTCCTGGAGGTTGAAACGTTGGAGATTGAGCCTTAGTGGAGCACTGAATCATGACATGAATGGCATTTCATCTCTTGTAACCAAAATTGTATGGAGGCCCAAAAGCACTTCCTTTTATTAATGCGTATATATATGGAACAGAATGTGGCCTATAATGTCCCAAAGTCAAAACTTTCCCAGATTGGTAATGTGAATGCAATTTTGATGGCCCCATGACTAAGTTAAGTTTAGGAATGCATGATGACCAATTTGCAATCCCTATGTCTCCTTTTTTTTTAAATCTTTAATTATCAACATATTTTACTTGTGTAAATTTGATCAAAAGGCCGATTTTCTTTCTAATCCACTCTTGTTAAGGTCCAAAAGTCCCAACTTTTATTCTTCCAATTGAATTAATATAAAACGAATTAGACTGGTTAAGAGCCAATTAGTCCCGTATCAATTCAATTGAATAGAGAAAATTACCATTTGAGAAAAAAAAATGCCAAATTGCTAATTGAATCTATGGGACCATAGGCGAATGCTATAATTTGAATTTACCGGTGAAGTAAACTCCTTTTCTTTTTCTTTTTGATTTGTTTTTTTTCTTTGTCGAGGAAATACGATGATTTTTAACTTCTTATTTATTAAGGATGTGAATAAAAATAAAGTGACCTAAATGGCGGTGCGAAGAAAAATGATCCAATTAAGCCTAATTGAATTAGAATGCAAAGTAATGTCCATGCAAGGGTTATGCAAAGAGACATGCTCCTCTTATACTAAAAAGACAATGATTGTGCGAATGTGATTAAGACATGGTTAAGGCAGAAGAAATTTGAGAATGACCTAAGTTTCCCCTAATGCATAAATAGAAAATCTGCCTAAATTAAAGGATACTGCCGAAAACGGGTGTCTACAGTGTCCTACACACTCTTCCTCACGGGTTTGGCTTTATACAGGCTAGCTTTCTCACTTCTATATGCTGGGTTTCAGTTAGACTTCTAAAGGTTCCCGAATTATCCTCACTGTCGCCCACTACAGGCTAGTAAGGCCCCCAATTCTCACCCATTATAGGCTCACTGAAAAGGGTTCAATTCGAATAGAGGCATTTCACATAACCCATACGGGGATCTTAATTGATCCCACGAAGGTTAGCTAATCTGCCCCCGAGCTAAGGGTATAAAATTTAAGCTCCAGGTTCGAGCTGATGCATGCAATGCAAAAAGTGATGTGAGTGCAGAAGGGACAAACAAACCTAACGATTGCTGATATACTAAACCAAACCCCCCAACCTAACCCGAATCTAGCAGCTGACCACCAATCAATCACAACATGAAAACACGGTTAAGCAATAAACCAAAAGAATAAACAACAACAAACACTGAAAATGCAACACAATCAAAGAAAAGAACAAAATGCAACCAATTATTATTAAGACCCTAGATCTTGTTAAACTAAGTGAGGCCTGACTCTCTAAGTCCCCAGTGGAGTCGTCAAGCTGTCGACATTTGGAAATGGAGTTGCCACTAATCCTTTTAAAGGTGTGATTAGTCACCTAAAGGCTACCTAAGCTAAGTAAGGTCCAAAGCTCGGCAATGGACCCACTACACCTAAGGTCCGGTTTTGTAATCCAAATCTAGGTTCGGGAGTCGATTACGCTCGGGGAAGGATTAGCACCCCCGAGTCGCCCGTCAAGTGACGGTACCTCTAGTCTAACTAGATCTACTGGGTCAAAAAGAAAAGTTGGTTGCTTTTAATCCTAATCTTGATTATTAAAAGGGTTATAAAAAGAAAATAAAACCATTTTTTGAAACCAATGTCGAGAATTCGAAGATTATAATCGAACACCGTCGATTAATTCTATCACGATTCTCTTTCACTGTTTGCTCTCTTGTTGATCCTTTTCTCTTCGAAAAGGAAATATGAAAATGCTGTGTCAAAATCCTTTTACCATTTTTTGATTTTGAAAAATTTGATCAATTTTATTAATTTCCAAAATCTTCTTTTGGGTTTATTTATTTTCCAAAACCTTCTTTTGGAATTATCCAAACTTTTATTTTCCAAAATCTTCTTTTGGAGTTTACTTTAAAAGGGTTCTTTTTGAAAATGCTTACCTTGAAATCTCTTGATTTACTAATTTCTTAATTTTGAAAATCAAATTAGAGAACATGATTTGAGAAAACATTTTTGAAAACACTTTTAATGCATCTTTTTATTTTTTGATTTTTCTCTTTTTTTAATTTTGATATTTTTTCTACCTCTAGATTAATGCATGTATGCAAATGATGAATGCAAAGTCCAATTATTAAAGTCAACTCGCGTTACCTGGGTTTTTGAAAGCACTTCCCGGGATATATGCTCGGAGCCACGACGCGTCCCGAGAAGAGTCGTCTCATCCTTAGAGACATTCAGTGGCCCCGAAAACTCGATCACGCACTGAATGCCCCTTCTTCGGAAGGGTTACGGTCATTAACTGAATTTAAAAGGTGGCATGAAATGCAAACAGATATAATCAATGACAAGTAAATATGACGTGCATGCAATTGAATTCTACTCTAGCACTACTCTAAATTACTAAATTATTACAAACCAAGGCCCGATTAAATTGAAATTAAACTAACAAAGAGCAAAATTGAAAGAAATTAAAAGCTTAAGGGCCAAATTTGACCAATTGGAGACCTATCTGCACATCAAGAAAACCATTAGCAAAATTCAGGAGCCAAAAAACACAAATTTGAAAATTAATAATATAAATCAAACACCCAATTGCTCAATTCTAACATCAATTTCTAAAACCATGGACCAAATTGAATCAAATAATAACTAAAATCCTGTATCAGGGACTAAATTGCATCAAATAGTAAATAAAATTCTAAATTAGGGAACAAAGTGAACATGAAAACAAGTTTGCAACTTTATGTGAACTAAATCAATCACCACAGGGACCTAATTGAACACTAAAGCAAATTTAAGTCTTTAAATGAACCAAAAAACAAATTAATGTCTTTATGTGAACTAAATATCAACAAATAAGATTTAAATGCACCAAATTAATAACTCAATTGAAAGAGATCACAGTTTTACCTAAGTTGGGTCGTGGTAGAAAACCCAATGTGTTCTTCTTCTTCTTCCTCCCTTTTAAGAAAATGCTTAAAACCCTAAACGCCTTGAAATCTCAGCGGCGCTGCCTCTGCTCCTTGGTTCTCCGTCGTAGATATCACCCAAAAACTCCAAGTCACTTCCTTTTAAAACCTCCCGATGCCACCTCCGACATCGATTCTTCGAAAAGGAGTACCTTTTATTCTTAAGCAAACCTTGACAGCACCAAAGGCTTGTTTTTTTTTTCGATTTTAGGTCCTGTCTTGAATCGAGAAAAGCCCGGGAATGAAACCCACAGTCGTCGCCCTCGACCAAAGCTCGATGCTTTCCACCATTTGAGCAAACCACCACTCAAAGATTGAAGTTCTGGTGGACTACAACCCCGACCACCCCCGAAAACTTCAATAGTTCAAATTTTTAGACCATATTCTTTATCTTAGCCAAGACAATTTCAAAAGATTCCCTTCCCTGTGGCGAACCCCTAAATTTCGAATGTAAACCCTAGCTTTCCAACTTACAAAGAAGAGGAAAATTCTTTTTTTGTTGTATCGGCTATGGCTTTTATGGAAGAGAAGCTCGGAGTGTGTTCAAGAAGGGAGCCCGAGTGGAGAGTAAAGGAAGGTTTTCTGTGATTTATTTGTATAAGAAAAAGGTCGATTTCCCAGAGAGGGAGAACTTAGTGAATTCAGTGTAGGTTATCAGAGAGAAGATGAGCAAAAATTTTATCTTGGAAAGAATCAAGAGTCTCTGTGGAGATCGGGTGTGTGATGATGAGATGTGTGTATAGAGTCTGTGGAGATGGGAGTCTTTGGAGATGGAGGGTGTGAGATGATGAGAGGATTCTGTGTAATTTCTGAGATCAAGCTTGAATTCCCAGTGTGCTTTTGTGTGAGTGTGAATGGGAAAAATAGGAATCTCCTGATCGATGTGAAGAGAGAGAAGATGTGTAGAGAGAATGGAGATGAGAGAGACTGTATCTTTTTTTTTCCTTCTGGTTCCATGGATTCCCCTCCCTTAAGCTGTAATTTTTTTCTTAAAATCCTCCCTGTAATTGTGAAAATTATCTTGAAATGTTTTGTTCTCTTGCAGAAACAGTTGCTGATGATAAGAACCAAGGTGTTGAGCTGGCTTTAATGATCCCACGAGCATCTAGCAATTCAACACTAGCAACTAAATGAAGCCCTTGTAATTCTCCTTCTTTCTTTCTTTAATTACATGCAAATCGAGTCTAAGAAAAATACTGCTGGAATGCCCTTTAATTGAATTCTGCCTAAGGTAGTTCGCCCTCTCTGATAATTTGACTATACTGCCCTTATTTGCATTGGCTCCCCTTGCAGCTTACATGACTCCATTTTACATTCCCTTATTGTATTTCACTATCTTGCCATAACTTCTAGATTGCTTGTCAAGTGCTTGCAATTGATGAAACCACAATTGAACTGACCCTATGATGCTCTGCTTGGTGATCATGTGCCACTACCCTGACTTGATCTTGCTATTGCTTGATCTCACTTTGAGCTGCTGCCTTGGATCCGGCTTCGAATTTGTCCATGTAAACTTACTGCTCAAATGTTTTAATCCC
>AWUE01024542.1:0-16695 GCA_001974825.2 Corchorus olitorius
ATGCGAATAACTGGTGGCCCCCGTGAGGCCAACTAAAGGAAGCCATGGTTCTTCACTACTCAAGTACCGTGCTTTTTGTTGTTCCATAAACTTAGCCTTCCAATCCCAACCTGTTGATGGCAAGACTCGGAACCACTCGATCCATTGATTAACTGTCTTCTCTGGAGGCCACTTACTATCCCTATATGCTCGGATCGGCCTTTTGGCGTGATCTTTATGGCAACATGGATATCCGTCCACGGTTCCAAAATGGCTCCGGAACCACAAGCTAACCAACTGAGCACATCCTCTGAAGTGACCCCCTCCATTCTTTCTACAATGATGCAACGAAACCATAGTTTCTGCCACTATGGTCGCCGATGGATCAGCTCCATGAGAAACCTGGTCAAATAAGTCAATAGTCGCTCCATTCACATGCCCCAACTCTATTGGAAACAACACTAATTTATATATGAGTAAAGCAAAAACTGCCAAGCCCTTATCTTCTTGCAAGTTCTTCTTTACAAATTTTATAAGATAAATTGCTGCAATCCGTTTTCCTCCCATTTGAGCATTCCCCCTAACTTTCTCCACTTTCTCACAAAGAACTTTTGCCAAGTTACTGTCCCAAGTAGAATCCTTTTGTGGCCAATATACCCTCTTGTCTGCTTCAGCCTTGGTCTGTAGCATATCTCTGTATTCTTCCACAATTGGTGTCATATCCCCCTCATTGAACACAAAACATCTATAGGACACATCCCAGAAGTAGATTGCTGCCTTCAAGAGATTCTCATCGACCTTTACACTCAATAAGACCCCAATATGCCCATATAAGTGCTCAAACCTAGCTTTTCGGTCATCAGACATCTGCCCCCATATTTCAATTAGTTTGTCCAAATCCTTATTCTGTTGGAGGTCTAAATTAACTGCCTCTGGTAGAACTGGCACAAACCCCTCTTTTAGGCAATCGCCTCTCATCTTCTGTTTTGCTGAGAAAAACCACTTGATGTGTTCGTATTTCTCCCCTGGAAACCGCCCCTCACCAATGGAATCCCCTAGTTCGTCCATAGTCGAATGCTGCCCTTAATCTCAAAAATGCTGCGGAATGGATCCCTACATGCAATGCAAAAATGCAAGAAAAATGCCAAGAAAGAGAAAACAAAGCAGAACGAAAACATTAGTAACAAAATATGAGGAGAATATTAAAGAAATTGCAATTACGAGAAAATGACGAAAAGATGCCCCTGTTACATTATTTAAAACCCAAGAAATGGGCAGAAATTGCCCTAGGGCAGGTAGTCTCCTATTGTGAGTAATGGGCATACCCACTCTACGGTTCAAAGTTGAAAAATGGTAAAAGTATAAAGGTTAGAAGTGTCCCTTCTTTGCGTCCTACACACTCATTTCTGGGATTTGACTCTGTATAGGCTGGCTTTCTCACACTATATGCTGGGTTTTTTTGTTAGACTCTTCTAAAGGTTCCCAATTTGTCCTCACTATCGCCCACTCTAGGCTAGTAAGGCCCCCAATTCTCACCCATTATAGGCTCATTGAAAAGGGTTCAATTTTGGTGGAGGTTTTTCACATAACCCATACAGGGATCTTAATTGATCCCACGAAGGTTAGCTAATTCACCTCCGATCTAAAGGGTATAAAATTCAAGCCCCGGGTTCGGGCTGATGTATGCAATGCAAAAGTGATGTGAGTGCAGAAGGGACAAACAAACCTTTACTAATACCGACATGCAGAAAATCAAATTACCATAAATAAAAACTTATGATGAACCAAAACAAAAACAACAAAATAGTTAAACCATAAATAATAATGAATCATAAATAAACAAATATTCACAACAATAAAAACATGGCAAAAATGAAGAAAAAAATGCAACCAATTATTATAAAGATCCTAAATCTGGTTAAACTAAGTCTGGCCTGACTCTCTAACAAGTCCCCAGTGGAGTCGCCAAGCTGTCGTAACATGCGGGTCCGGGAACCCTATCGCTACGACTTAAACAACAGGAGTCGCCACTAACCAAAATTCCTAAGTGTGATTAGTCACCTATTGACCATCTAAACCTAATTAGGACCAATGCTTGACAATGGACCAGACTAAGCCTAAAGATCCAGTCTTCCAACCTAAGTCTAAGTTCGGGAGTCCATTACGTTCAGGGGAGGATTAGCACCCCTGAGACGCCCATCAAATGACGGTACCATTAATCTAACCAGATTCTATGTGGGTCGAAATGTGATTGGTTGATTTTATCCTAATCTTGCTTATTAAGAAAATTATTAAAATAAATATAAAAAAAGTAATAGATAAATAGGAAAATAAGTTTTAAAAAAATAAAATAATAATAAAAAAATAGGTATAGAGATAAAATAGATAAATAGATACAGAGAATAATAGATAAATAGGTAGCTAAAAAAATAATAATAAATAAATATATAATAGCTAAATTAATAAATAAAAAGATAAATAGTAAGTAAATAGATAATAGCTAAATTAATAAATAAAAAGATAAATAGTAAATAAATAGATAATAGTTAAAAATAAATAAAAAGATAAATAGTAAATAAATAGATAATAGTTAAAAATAAATAAAAAGATAAATAGATAATAGTTAAAAAAAATCTTTTTGGTCTTTTTTGTGTCTTTTCTCTAATTAATGCATGTATGCAAATGATGAATGCAAAATCAAAATTATTATACCAATTCACGTAGTCTTGGGTTATTGAAAATTCTTTTCGAGACATGTGCACGGAACTCCGAAACATCCCGAAAGAACCCTCTCATCCTCAGAGACATTCAACGAGTCCCGAAAATTCGATCACTCGTGAAAGCCCCTTCTTTGGAAGACTATGATTATTGGTTGTTTAGTGGCATGACAATTAAGTAATCACATATAATTTAAAATTCATAATTAAACATGAATGCATATGACCTAATCCTAATTTGGTTTTAATTAAAATAAAATTAAATCTAATTAAAATTGAAATATAATGAATTATTGAGCAATTAAAACTAATGCTAAGTTAATTATGAAATTAGACCATTAATTTAAACAATTAATAACCCTAATTGCATGAATTAAAATTAAACAAACCCTTAATTGCATGAAAAACAAACTGTTACATACCCAAACGAATAAATTAAAAAAAACAGTGGCCAAATCGCATTAAATCTCAAATTAGATTAAATATTTAGGACATGAATAAACAAAATTAAAGCAACAGGATCTAATTGAACTAATCTCAGGGACCTACATGAACAAGGGATGAACTTTCTGTCTTTATGTGCATTGTATAGAAACTAAAAGGACTAGGTTGCACTAAATTAAAAAAAAACATTGTTGCATGAGAAAACAATTATCAAATCACCATAATCATACGACATACGATTTATAAATAAATAATAAAAAAAATTAAACAAAAATCAAATAAAATTTGATGAATTCAACTGATGAGCATGGGAAACGCATGGAAAGATTATTTTATTAGTAAAGAAAATCAATACAACAAGGACCTACAGGAAAGAACCAAAAAATAGGGCACCATAAAGAAGGATTTTACCGATTAAAAAAAAATGGTGTTGTACTTTTTCTGACCTTCACGTGCTACTAGAGAGAGATCTCGGAAAGCGTGCTCTAACACTTTCTTCTTCTCCTGTTCCTCACGCCCTCTCTCTTTTCTATTTCTTCTTTTCTTCCTTCTTTTTTTTGCCAAAACCCTTTTTTTTATCCCTGGCGATTTTCGGCTCTCTCTTTTTTTTAAACCCTAAAAAAAAACCTCCTAACCCTAGGATTCCTTACCCTTTTATATTACCCATTGAGCCATTCCGTTTTAGGTTTGGGCTCAATTTACATGAAAAGAAATAAGCTCACTAACATAAACCCACAAAATTAAAGTATGAGTCTTATCTTAAACTAAGAATAATGGGCTTGTCCCAAAAAAGAATAAACCCAAATTTTTATTGTCTACAAGATTTAACATGGGAAAGACCAATCAACCAAAAAAAAAAAACTTAAATTTAGCAGCTTTGTAAGAAAAATCCTTAAACAAATCTTCAATTTTAAATAAAATCACATAACATGCCCCAAATTGCATCAAACAAGCAACATCAGTCTCAAATCAAAACAAATGAGGAATAAATGGATGAAATTGAAAGAGATTGAAAGATACTTACCCAAAACGGCGTCGTTTAGGCTGTTAATGGCTTAAATCCTTAACTCTTTCCTTCTTCTTCTTCTCGCGCCTCCCCTCTTCTTCTTCTTCCTCTTCCTCGCTTCTCTTAACCCTAGATTTTGCTCAACTTTCTCTGCAACTCAATCAAACCCACTCTTCCCTCATCATTTTTCCCGAACAATGCTTAGATTTGAAGTGTATAAGCCCGATTCCTAAAACCCCATGAAAAAAAATGAACATTTCGAAAAAAAACTTGAAGGAACCGAGAGATAAAGAGGCGAAGTGATTCTTCAAGCCAATCCTTTGATGATTGGTCCCGATTTTTCACTACCAGGCCCCTTTGGATCTCTTGTTCTTTTTCTTTCTTTGAATTGCTCAAAGGTTTCCCACGAACCCTATTTTTTTTTTTGCCCAATTTTCTTCCAAAAACCGTACTGTGTTGGAGGCCAACAAGATGTATATATAGGGTGTTTTGATACCCTAGAATTCAGGTGTGTCCTCCCTCCTTCTCTCCTTTCCAACGATTTTGTTTTTTCCTCATTTTTAATTTTCTGAAAAAAAAATCTTCTTCTCCTTTTTTGTCTCTTTGCAGGGGCGGTTGGGGAATGGGATAAGCTTGGAGCTCCTTCTGAGCTGGACAAGCTGAATCATCCCTGGAATTAAGGGATATTTCGATGGGAAAGAAAATCCTTTTTCTTTTGTCCTTTTGCAGAGTTGAGGACTGATAGGGATGATGACTTGGCACACCTTGGATGCTGACCTGGCCATTGGTTGCTTTGCAGTTTCAGGTAAATTTCTCCTTTTGCCCTTGTCTTGTCTTTCTTTTTCCTTGGAGTTTTTGAAATTGCCTTTACTGAGTTTGTAGCTGCTGAAATTTGGTGCTTGTTGATCATGTTATGTTGGCATGCTTGTTGAATCAAAGTAAGGATTACCCTGTTCTGAGAATTATTTTATGCTTATTTAATTAAAAATTGCCTGCTGACTTGCTTGCTTCTTGAGCTTTGCTTGTTTTTGGTGTTGCTTGATGGATGAAAATATGCATGCTGGAACACTGGAAAGATGGGAAAATGACACTGGACTTGGAATGCTTTTGGTCTGACCTTTGTATGCTAAATGCAGTTACGAATGTGATGTGTGCGATTGAAATGTGGTTGTTAGGGTGAAGTGATAACATGTTGCTTTGATATGTAGAAAAAGGTGCGAAGGCAAACGCATGAACTCTACTTAAATGCAAAGACCAAACCAATGTTTAAATGTAATGCCGAGGTCAAACTAATATGCCCTCTGTTTATTTATGATGAAATGCTTATGCTTGAAGAAAAATATATGCTGGAATGTTTAGGATTATGCCTTTGCATGTGAGTGTAAATGTAGTTCTGTCTTGATGAGTTGTGCACGGGGCTTTGTGGAAAGTTGCTGTCTAAAATACTGCATCTGATTGATAATCAGAATTTGAAAACAAATGTGTATTTCAATGAATGTGAGAAATGATTATGCTAACAACAAGAATTGAAACTGTTTTTATTGTGCTGAATTGTGAGCTTTTGAATGCTTATGATGAATACTCTGAATTGGCCAGTGTAATGCCAATCTTTATACTAATGCTTAGTTTTGGAGTATTGTTAATGGTATACTGAATATGGGAATGAACCTAGGTTTGGTAAGTATGCAAAATTGCAAATGCATGATATCTGCTGAAGTTTGACTAAGTTTGTGCTAACTACAAAACTAAATTGAATGTTTGTCTATTAATGAGTACTACAGTGCATGACTGCGAATACTAAACGAAAACGCCTAGTTGTCCTTTTTATTTGTTGAACACCATTTGATGCTTTGTAAATTGCTGGAACTTGGTGATGATGTGCCACTGCTCTAACCTGATTTTGCCATTACTTGACCATATTTTAAGCTACTGCTTTGAGTCTTGCCTTGATTCTTGAGTGCATGGGATCTTTTGCCACTGCTAACTACCCTTGCTTTGCTCAACTTTGCTCTTGTGTTTTTCTGTGATTTTGCGATGAACATACTGGCTTGCTTGTGCTTGTTTAAGGTCCTGCTGCTTTCGATCCTATCACACTGTTTTTTTTTCTTGTCCATTATTGTGCAAACTGACTCCACAACTCTCCCTTAACCTTTCTGCCAAACTGTTTGCTATTTCGAGTCCCTTTTGTCACTCAATATCTTGTATCCTATTGCTGGTCATTTCTGATTTCTCTTGATATTAAGTACTAACCTTTCTTCCTATTCCCTAAGGCTTCATTGACGTTTTCAAGGGTGAGAATAAATCTCACCCCTTGCTCTCATTGTAGCCAACTGCAAATCCTTTTCCCCAAACACAGTACTCTGTTTGCTCCCTTGCGTGTATACCAATTGATGGTGTACATGTTCTTTTGTGTCTTGGGGAACATTTTTGTGCTTATTTTCTTTCATACAGGTTTGGATCAATAGGAAAAGCAAACTAAAAACCCGAAGTTAAAGTTCAAGGAAAAGCAACGGAATGGGATCATGCGAGCTAAATTTGGAGCTATTCTCCTTTTGTTGTATTTTTTGTAAAATGAGATGTAAACAAAAACATGAAGAATGAAGTATATATAAAAAATGGAACTATTTTTTGAGATTTTTCATTATCTATATTTTTTTTGTGTTTCATAATGACAATGCTATAATGCAACTATTTGGTATCAAATGAAAATGCAGATTCTACTTATGCTATGTTATGTGAAGAAAAATCAAAAGCAACATGATTTTATATTAGTATAAGTACTAAGAGTGACTAATGGACCAATAAAAATGAATATGAAGAAAAATGATCATGCTTAATGAGAATAAAAAGACGATGAATATAATTGATATGATTAATGGGAAAATGAAAATAGATGGGACATACTTAAAAATGAACATGAAGATGTCAATTGAAAACTAGACCCATTACTAAAAGGGCTTAAGCTATATGACTAAAATGCAACTAAATTACTAAATGAAGTTAAGCCATGAAGTATGTAAAAATGCCAAATGCCAAATGTGCATATTAAAAATTTTTTTTGTTTTTTTTCAAATGCAATCTATATGACTAAAAAGGAATTAGCTAATCTAAATTAAGAGTGGACTTAAAATGAACGAAATACCCCTGAATGTTCAAATGACTAAAATGCCCCTAGGTGACCCCAATGCCAATTGAGAAATAAATTAATTTAAACTGAAGGATACAAGACAAAAATGGGTGTCTACAGCTACCCCTCTTTGTGTGCTTTCTATCTATCGAGAAGTGTGCAAAGAAGTAATTTTGTGTACTTTTTGAGTGTTAGAAAGTGCACAAAGACATAGACACCCATTTTACTGGAAAGCTGCAAAAACTTTGATTCATCGAATCAAAATTTTGAGGAAATACTGCGCGGTAACTTAATTTACTGAATCGTTGTTATTTGTGCTTGGAATTCATGTTAACCCGGCCCGAATTGTGACCCGACCCGATATTTGTGGAGCTACGAATTTTGTGGATTTTTCCTCGAGGTCTGTGATGGAAGCGAAGGTATGGATTAGTTGTCCTAGTCAAAATAGGAACTAAATACCCTATGTTTATATAAGGGGTCTATATCTTGTATTCTTCAGGAGTTGTATTCTTTTATCCCAAATAATAAGAATCTCTCTCTGCCCGTGAACGTAGATCAAATTGATCGAACCACGTAAATCTTTTGGTTCTTCTTTATTATTTTAGGCTTGTTTAGTCGCAACAACTGGTATCAAGAGCTTGGATTGGATTTCTTGATTGGTCTCTGGTATATGTTCGTGATAAGGGTTTATTGAGAAATTGTTTATTCTGGGATTTAGGGTTTTGCGATTCAAGATGTCTTCATCATGGAAATTCGACATTGAGAAATTCAATGGGTCGAACGATTTCATCTTATGGAAGGTAAAGATGAAGGCAATGATGATTCAGCAGAACTGCGCAGGTGCGATTGATAAAGAGATGTTGCATGAAAAATCAACAGAGAAGGAGATAAGGGAAATCATGGCGAAGGCTCATAGTGCAATCTTGTTGAGTCTTTCTGATGAGGTTTTAAGAGAGGTTGTTGCGAAGACAGATGCTGCGAGTTTGTGGAAGGCGCTTGATGATAAGTATATGAAGAAGTCTTTGACTAATCGGTTATACCAGAAGCAACGCCTGTACACATTCAAGATGGCAGAAAATACACCGATAAAAGATCATCTTGATAACTTCAATCAGATTAAACTTGATCTTGGTGGAGTTGGAGTCAAGATGGAAGATGAGGATTTGGCGATGATTCTCCTATGTTCGTTGCCAAGGTCGTTTCAGAATTTTCGAGATACCATGTTGTATGGTGATTGAGCCAAAAACAACCCTATTTTTATGGCTATTTTACTATGTTTTTGGACCCATTTATGCTTAATTTTATGCTATTTTGTTAATATTTGTGTTATGAGTCCTTAAGTGATGTGAAATTGAGAAATTGTTATTTTTCACTATTTTTGGAGCTATTTTGATGACTTTTTACACAGATTTTAGCAAAGCAATTTTGAGCATAGATTTGGAAGATTCGAAGTTCGTGTTTGAAGATCATTTGAAGATAAATTGGAGACTTGAAGATTTTTGAAGAATTATTTCAAGAGCAAGAATTGAAGATTGGAGCCTTAATTGAAGACAAGCCATGGATAAGCCTTCAAGCTTAGGTATTTTTGGATATTTTATATGGGAAAATACTCAGCCCATATAAATCATTAATTGGAATTAAAATCCCAATTAATAACTCCTATATCCAAGGAAATATCCAAATCCCGTAGATTCCCGATTCTAGTCCTAACAGGATTAGGATTCAGTGCAGTTTTGGTAGAAAAATCATAACTTTCTGCTCAGATCTCCGTTTGAAGCCCATGAGTATTTGTTAGAAAGCTAACTCCGAGATCTACAACTTTCATTTGAAGTCCAAGACCCAGTTCTGCTGTTTTCAAGCCCAAAAATGCCGTCGAAGTCCCTGCACGAATTTAGGATTTTTTCAGGATCCTATTTTAACTTGGATTCTACTCTAGGAAGACTTTTAATCTAACTTGGAGTCTAAGTTAGACTCAAAACCGACTTAGACCTCTTTCCAAGTTAGGATTGGAATTCCTAGGGTTATTTCCACTATAAATAGCCACCTCATGTATCACAAATCACACACCAATTCACAATTATAGTTTTAGATCTATTTTTTCTCTTCTAGATCCAATTTTAGGCAAGGGTTTCGCCACCCCCTATAACCATAGGGAGGTGCGGCATACCAAGGCTTTTGTCAAAGAGATTTCGCCCCTTCTAGTTTTGTAAGTAATCTTATGCCGCTCATGGATTTTCCCAAATCCATGAGTAGCTAAATTCTTATACTTCTAATCCTTTGGTGAATTCAATCAATTGATATGGTGAGATTTTTATGCTTATAATTTGATATTTTATTTTTGATAGATAGCATGTCAAACTCTATTTTATTCCATGACCTTGATTTTTATTGGTTTATGCGGCCGATAAATTGAAAATTTGAGAGATCTATTGCTAAGTCAGGCGGAATAGTTAACCCTTGAGTCTGATTGTTTGGTAGCAAGTTGATGACGTTTAATAGACGCTCAATTGGGTTTGCATGCCAGTGATCAGATTTTATCTGATTGTTGTATGGTTTTACTTGCTAAGCATGTGTGAAAGAACTAATTAAATAGTTGATCTTAATGCTTTGTTGCTTGGTGAATCTTTAAGCCTTAACCGGTAATCGATTTGTTAAGTTAACAATAGGGGTAATTTAAGCCTTAACCGGTAATCTTATCTAAATAGCATGTTAGATTTTTCCTAGACCAGTTATCATCAAGGATTTAATATTGAATTCATCTTTTAAATCAAGGACCCATATTCAATTTGATTGTTTTCTACCATTGGAGAAGAAGTATGCTTTAATTATTGTTTTCTTTCTTATCTGCCATAGTCTTAGATTTAATTTACTTTGCTTTGTTTTCTAGTATAATTGTTTTCTGTTTAATTGCTTCCTTTCAACCTCTGTTTTCTGTGTTTTGTTTTGAGAGATTTTTAGGATTGTATCTTTGGATAAAGTCTACACCCTTCTCTGTGGGATCGACCCCTACTTGTCTTATCTGCTTTAGTTAGGATTTTGTGGGGAATTATTTTTATGATTGCTGACGACCGATCATAAATTTTGGCGCCGTTGCCGGGGAAGGGAAACTTTTTCTGGTTCTTGCCAGGGGAAGGAAAATAGACTAATCTGAAGACGAATCTTGGGAATTTTCTCTTTGTGTCTGCGTTTTGATCTAAAAAAAAAATTCGTTTTTCTTTCTTTTCTGCGTTTTTTCTAAAAAAAATTATTTTTCTTTGCGTCTTTAATTTTTTTTTTTTGCGTTTTTAATTTTTTGTGTTGCGTTTTTGAAAAAAAAATTTTCGTGTTTTGCGTCAAGAAAAAAAAATTGTTTCTGCGTCATAAAAAAATATTTTCTTTATTTTCTGCCTTTAATTTTAATTTTGTTTAAGAACTTTT
Organism: Corchorus olitorius; assembly: GCA_001974825.2. Classification (NCBI taxonomy): domain Eukaryota; kingdom Viridiplantae; phylum Streptophyta; class Magnoliopsida; order Malvales; family Malvaceae; genus Corchorus; species Corchorus olitorius. The sequence goes on from AWUE01024542.1 coordinate 10,691, forward strand.
ACTACTAACAATTTTTCTTTTGAGTTTTTTGAGTTTTTCTAGGAAGCTGCATGCCAAAGACAAGAAGTAGTGGTACAGTTTAGTTTGAATTTGATCCAGAGCCAGAAAGAACACTATTTTCGCTAAGGAAGGAGAAATCAAGTCGACAACAAGAAGAGGAGTCATCCAATTCGAGTTCTCGATCTAATTCTCGTAGATCTGCTACTTCAACATCATCACAAGACATGGCAAACGAAGAAGGTCCTAAAACACTAAGAGAACTTTCTGCACCAAACGCCAATGCCCAACGCTTAGCAATTCGATACCCAGATACGACTACAAATTTTGAGATTAAATCTGGATTTATTCAGATTTTACCCAAATTTCACGGTCTATCTGGAGAAGATCCTCACCGTCATCTAACAGATTTCCAGATTGCCTGCACATCAACAAATATTCAAGGTATCACGAAGACCAATTCAAGCCAAGAACTTTTCTGTTCACTCTTGTGGATCGTGCAAAAGATCGGTTGTACCTCTTACCAACTGGTTCAATCACATCTTGGACGAGCCTTAAGAAGTTGTTCTTGGAAAAGTACTTTCCTGCCCATAAAGTATCAAGTATAAGGAAGGAGATTTGCGGAATTAAGCAACGCCATGGAGAAACAATGCATGAATATTGGGAACGTTTCAAGACACTATGTGCGAGCTGCCCCAATCATCAAATCATTGAACAATTGTTGATCCAATACTTCTACAAAGGACTACTATCGTTTGACAGATCTTCCATAGATTCTGCAAGTGGAGGAGCTTTCATAGACAAAACTCCTACCGATGCTTGGACTTTAGTGGAGAACATGGCTGCCAACACTCAACAATTCGGATCTCGAGAAGACTATTAAAGAGAAGGCAATACAAGAAGAATCAATGAAGTCTCTACCCATTCCACCTCACTGGAGCAACAACTTCAAGAAACAAATCAACAAGTCGCTGCGCTCACTGATTTATTCAATGCGAATTTTTCAAGGGTGCCTAAGAGTTGTGGTATTTGTAAACAAGGACACTACACTGATAAGTGCCCTTCTTTGGAACACACCGCGCAAGAAGTCAATGCTGTTGGAATGCAACGAGCATATCAAAGGAAGCCTGAACCTTATTGGAGAGCCGAGCAACCAAGTCAACAATACGGGAACCAAGGTAACTATCAAGGAAGGCCGATGAATTATCAAAGGCCTAATTTTCAACAATCTTCACAAGCTATTAAGATGCAACAATTGAGAGAAGCTATGGAGATGATGAGAAAACAAATCAGTCAATTGGCTAGTGACATGAGTGAACTCAAGACACAAGGTCAACAAAGGATCCCATCGCAGCCCAAGGTACCTCCTAAGGAGAATGTAAGTGCAATAACCTTAAGGAGTGGAAAAGAGTTGGAAAACCCTTTTCCTACCCATGCCGCACAAGATGAAGGAGATCCGAGCTACACCAAAGAAGAATTGCAAGTGCCCGACAAAGAAATCAAGATTGAAGATGAAACCAGAAAAGATGGCGCAACCACCATGGGAGAAGACAAGAAGACTGCCGTCGACAAGAAGGATTCCAAGGTAGATGCCGCCATTCCTTTTCCATCTAGATTAAAGAAGTCAAAGAAAGAAGATGATGATCAAGATATTTTGGAGATACTTCAAAAAGTTGAAGTCAACATCCCACTTCTTGATGCTATTTAACAAATTCCAAATTATGCAAAGTTACTTAAGCAACTTTGTACCAACAAGAAAAGGTTACAAGGTAAGGTAAGTGCTGGAGTTAATGTTTCTATTGTGCTTCAAAAGAGTTTACCTCCTAAGTGCAAGGATCCAGGTACGTTTTCTATTACTTGTTCTATTGGAAGAAATGTTATAGAGAATGCTATGCTAGATTTATGAGCATCTTTAAGCGTTATGCCTTATTCTTTATATCAATCTTTAAATCTTGGTCCTTTGAAAACTACTGATGTGATTCTGTAATTAGCTGATGGATCTTTGGTTCATCCCAAAGGTGTTCTAGAGAATGTCTTAATTAAAATTGAACACTTGATTTTTCCTATTGACATCTTTGTAATGGAGATGGAATATTCGAAAGATCAATGTCCTCTTTTATTAGGAAGACCTTTCTTAAGAACTTCCCATACTAAGATTGATGTATTCGATGGTTCATTGACCATGGAATTCGATGGTGATATAATCCACCCTAGAATTTCATCTCAATCGCCATTGAACTCTAATAAGTTTGTTTGTGTTGTGAGTGTTAAAAGTGCTAAGAAAGGAGCCCGAGAAGAATCTTCATCGATGACACCTGATCAGATTTCCAAAGGAAGACTAAGGATAGCAACTTTTCAGCAACGCAAAGTTGAACCTTTTTATCGAGCTTGGGACAGATTCAAGAAGCTTTGCGCAGCATGTCCTCGCCATGCCATAACACAACAGCTTTTGATTACATACTTCTATCAAGGATTAGGAGTAGATGGTCAAATTCTTGTGGATAGCATGGACAGCATCCCTTTGCTCGATAGAATCCCGGAAGCTGCATATGAAGCGTTGGAATAAGCAATTGCACCCCCTAGCTTTAGAAAGAGAAAATCAAAAGAAGAACAAGAAGCCAACAAGGAAGGAGTTCAACCACAAGGAGAGAAGCAGAAGATGGAAGCCAAGGAACCAAAGGAAGACGCTCAAGGCCATGATCGAGCTGACCCAGCTAGCCATTACCCGACTGTGGCCCGGCCGTCATCGCACATGGCCCGGATAGGACCGGCCATACCCGAGCCGCGCCGAGACACCTGCCCGGCCACGGCCCGGCCACCTGAGCCACCTGCCCGGCCACCAGCGCTACCCTCCGCGCACCAAAACCGGCCATCCGCGCCGCCTGCCCGGTTGAGCCTGCCTTCCTCCGCGCCATCTCAGGCTTCATCCAAGCCAAATGCTCGGCCATGCCCGGCACCACCTACACCAGCCGCGCCTCATGCCCGACTAGGACAGGCCACAGCCGAGTCAAGTGCCCGGCCAAGTCTTCATCCTCCGCGCGTCCCACCTGGTTAGGACCGGCCACAGCCCGACCATCCCATGCTTCTACCCGGCCATATCCGCCAAAAGCCGTGCCACCACTGGTTGAGCCCGTGCCACCACCGGCGATGCCCGTGCCATCACCATTCCATGCCGCAACATCACCTTTGATGATTTCAGGTCTTGATAAAATTCAACTTGAAGTTCTTAAAACCATCAATGATACTCTCAAGATCATTATGGAATTGTTGAAGGAATATATCCATAGTTCCTTCACTCTTGAAGAATAATTTCTTTAAGGCAGTCTAGCCAAAGACTCTTAAAGAAAGGCGCTTATTGGGAGGCAACCCAATGATTTCACATGAAGAACCAAAGGAGAGCAAATGGAGCTTAATTTGGACAATTGCAAGATGAATTCGAAAGGAGTCAAGTTTCAGAAGTAATGATGGAGCTTATGCCTACAAACAGAGAAGCTTTCTTTAACCCTATCTTTTTAATTTTCCTTGCGTTATTTTGTCTTGATTGATTCCTTTGATTGCTTGCCTATTCTTTGATGTGAATTAATTGTTAGTTTAGTTTTTATTTCCTGCATTTAAGTAAATCACATGATCATGCATAATATTAATTGTTTGTGTCAATTTCTTATGTGTTTCCACATTGAGGACAATGTGTCTTTTCAGTGTGGGGGAGAGAGTCTGCGTGCATCATAATCTTAATATATGCCATAATTTTTTTGAAAATTTTGAATTTTATGCATATATTAATTGATTGATTTAATTATGATTGAAAAATGCTTAGAATTGTTAAGAAAGTTTTATTTGATTGATTGATTGATAGTATGATATCTGATTTCTTAGAATTATTTATAATTGAAGTTTTGTGATATGATCTTATTGTTTATTTCTTCTATGATTGCCTATTTCTAGAACTAGTGTTTAATTTTTATTGAGATTACAATTATGATAGTATGTTATGGATATGTCAAGAACAAGTGTGGGGGACTACTTATATAAAAGGGTAGTTAAAAATTGTTTTTCAAAAGAAGTGCTTTTATGCAAGAGGAGAAGAGGTATTTCTGCATACTTTATAAAAAATTTCAATCCATTGTTGTCACTCTTTTCTTTAACAAAAGGAGTTAGTAACCCTTGGAAAGAGGATAAGAGGCATGGAATTGCAGAAATATTGTCCCTCTGAAAAAATAAAAAGAAGGAGTCCTTCTAGAGTGCTAGTAGCCTCAAAAATGGGAGTTAATAACCCCAAATCATGAACACTTCGAGGTTAGTAACCTCAATTTTCTAAAAATCAATTACCCTTTAAAAATCTATTATAACCCACACAAAAACCCTTGATTTGTATCCATGATATGCATTCCCTTGAGTAATGGAGATAAAAGTGAAGACATAAGCTTATGGAAAGAAGTAGTTATAGGATGTAATGAATGGTAAGTGATTAGAACTACTTTAATTATAGTTACTTAAGAATAAAGATGCTTGCTATTTATTGATCTTTTGAATTGAGTGCTCTTATGATTCTTTGTTATTTTGATTTCATAATTATGTTGATCCTTAATATGTGTATGCATTCAAAGTTTTTGAAAAGTTTAAATTCAGATGAAATTTTGATTTGCATTAGTTTAGGATTATAGGGTCTAATTTATGCTTAAGATTAGTAAGTTCATAGTTTTCTACACTAGTTTGCTAGGGACTAGCAAAGATTTAGTGTGGGGGAATATGATTGAGCCAAAAACAACCCTATTTTTATGGCTATTTTACTATGTTTTTGGACCCATTTATGCTTAATTATATGCTATTTTGTTAATATTTGTGTTATGAGTCCTTAAGTGATGTGAAATTGAGAAATTGTTATTTTTCACTATTTTTGGAGCTATTTTGATGACTTTTTACATAGATTTGAGCAAAGCAATTTTGAGCATAGATTTGGTAGATTCGAAATTCGTGTTTGAAGACCATTTGAAGATAAATTGGAGACTTGAAGATTTTTGAAGAATTATTTCAAGAGCAAGAATTGAAGATTGGAGCCTTAATTGAAGACAAGCCATGGATAAGCCTTCAAGCTTAGGTATTTTTGGATATTTTATATTAAAAATACTCAGCCCAAATAAATCATTAATTGGAATTAAAATCCCAATTAATAACTCCTATATCCAAGGAAATATCCAAATCCCGTAGATTCTCGATTCTAGTCCTAACAGCATTAGGATTCAACGCAGTTTTGGTAGAAAAATAATAACTTTCTGCTCAGACCTCCGATTGAAGCCCATGAGTACTCGTTGGAAAGCTAACTCCGAGATCTACAACTTTCATTTGAAGTCCAAGACCCTGTTCTGCCGTTTTCAAGCCCAAAAATGCCGTCGAAGTCCCTGCACGAATTCAGGATTTTTTCAGGATCCTATTTTAACTTGGATTCTACTCTAGGAAGACTTTTAATCTAACTTGGAGTCTAAGTTAGACTCAAAACCGACTTAGACCTCTTTCCAAGTTAGGATTGGAATTCCTAGGGTTATTTCCACTATAAATAGCCACCTCCTATATCACAAATCACACACCAATTCACAATTATAGTTTTAGATCTATTTTTCTCTTCTAGATCCAGTTTTAGGCAAGGGTGCCGCCACCCCCTATAACCATAGGGAGGTGCGGCATACCAAGGCTTTTGTCAAGGAGATTTCGCCCCTTCTAGTTTTGTAAGTACTCTTATGCCGCTCATGGATTTTCCCAAATCCATGAGTAGCTAAATTCTTATACTTCTAATCCTTTGGTGAATTCAATCAATTGATATGGAGAGATTTCTATGCTTATAATTTGATATTTTATTTTTGATAGATAGCATGTTAAACTTTGTTTTATTCCATGACCTTGATTTTTATTGGTTTATGCGGCCGATAAATTGATAATTTGAGAGATCTATTGCTAAGTCAGGCGGAATAGTTAACCCTCGAGTCTGATTGTTTGGTAGCAAGTTGATGACG
>AWUE01024543.1:0-18786 GCA_001974825.2 Corchorus olitorius
CTTATTAATAGTATGATTATTCATATTTGGAAAATATAAAATGAAGTATAACATTATTTACATTCTAGTGGGGAAGATTGCCTTCAACCCTTCCCAAATTATTTTCGGCCTTTGATTGGGCTTTTTATTGTTACTCTTTTACCATTAAGCTCCAAATATATTTTTTCGTAAATTAATTTTTTTTTCTAAAGATGCGACAAATTAATGTTATCCCTTGATCTTAGAAATACTCACGTGTGACTATCTTATAATGCGGAAGTGAGTCTAATAATCAATGGAAAGTAAGTATGGCAAGTAAGGATTTCATAATTAATTCGAAATTAGAATTGATGATCAATTGCCGCTACAAGATGAAAAAGATCAATTAGTGTAATAATCACTCAAATAACTTAAAGGTGTTTAAGTATTTTATTTTTGGGTTGAAACATGTTTTTCTTTTTTATTATTGGTTGAAATTCATACAATTACTATATCAATTATTAATTATTAAAAATTAAAATTGCGAAAAAATTAATAATTTTGAAGTGCTTAAGGGGAAAATGAACATATAAGGTTATTATAATTTATAACTAATACAATAAAGCTAAAAGACAATAAAAGAGGGATCCACATATAATTAAATAGAAAAGCCAATAACATCAAAATATAGGCATAAAATTTACTTATTGTGAAATTGTAATATATATATATATATATATATATGTGTGTGTGAAATTGTAATATATATATATATATATATATATAAACGTTAGGGCGGTTCACGATTTCCAAATTTTCTCCACAATTAATAAGAGCTAATTATTCCCTAAAAAAGAGCTAATTATATTCCTTAAAAAATCAAGGGGTGTTAATTGGTTTTTTTTTTGTGTGTGTGTGTGTGAAATCGTGTGTTAATTTTCTAGTGTGCAAATTTATTTAAATTTTCAAATTATAACTACCACAAATTGGTTGCCGTACATCTAAAATAAATTAAGTAAATAAATCTATTATAACTAAAAGAGATAATTATAAGAAGTAAATTATTAATTACAATTATTGTGGATTTACAATATCTTTTCATAATTAATAAAAAATAATTTGAACAATTAGCCAAAAGGTTATAATGTTATCACAAATTCAGCAATCTTATATTCTTAATAAGTAGTACCTTTTTTACATAATGTCATTGGGCATTTGGCATGGTGGTAGAGTGTTGGACTCTTAGTTCCAATAGCTAGGTTCAGTCCCTAACAGTTTGAAGTACCAAAAAAAGCTTATTTACATAATTTTAGTAGCTTTTCATCAATAATGAACATTATCAATTTTCTTATCCAAATTCAAAAAGTTTTGAATAACCTTAGATCCTTCAATTTGTTTATGCAATCTGTTAAAATCCACTGTCAGTGTATGATATCCTTTTCTCCCCCACCGGTACATTACATTTTACTCGAGTTAGAATGTTACATTTTAAAGTTTACACTATAATCAATAAAAAGTTATAGCTTATTTGTCATGTTTTCTTCAACCAATCGGTCTATATATTTAATTAGCTAACTAAGAAAAATATTGTACATAAAATAAATAAAAAAACAAATAAACTAAACATACATTTCGTGGGAGTTGAGTCCAAGACCTTACGGTTCAAGCATTGTGTACTAACCAGTTGAGCTAACAACTCAAGTGCAACTAATTGAATAAATTTAATTTAATTTAATTTTTTTAATAAATTTGTGGTTTTGTCAATTTTTTAATCAGCAAATAATATGAATCTAATAAAGAATCAACTTAATTATTCTTCGTTTTTTTTTTGTCATAGCATGTATAATAATTTGTTTATATTTAACCAAAAATAATAATAATTTGTTTATAGATGATGTTTTTTATACACATCCACATAACTTATTATTCGCTATAAAATATCAATATGATAATATCCTTAAGGTTGAATATTAGTATGATAATATCATTATGTCAGGGGGTAAATTGGCCTAATTTTCCAAATTTAAGGGACAAAGTGACACAATTTAAATTTCCAGAGGCAATCTATCCTAAATTTGCAAAGTTCATGGGGCAAAGTGGCTATTCAGCCATATCTTTAACCAACTATTTTAACTTTTTTAACGCTTTTGGTTTTACTTAATTCTACTATTAATTTGATGGCTTAACATTATGTTATTTTACTTTGAAAAGTGTCTAAATTGTCTATTGAATGTATAAATAATGCAATACTAATCTTCTCATGCTAGAAGCGTGAAAAAAAAAAAAAAAACCTTTACTTGTATTTAAGATTATAAAATTAATTTTTCTATTAATTATTTAAATTAAAATTATAAAAAATATTATCAAATGATTACCAATTAAGTAGAATATTTTGACCAAATTTTTTTTAAAAAAAATTACTAAATCAATTAATCAATTGGCAAAAACAAAATCAATTAAGCCACACTTTACATTCTTGTCCAGTAATTTTTTTTTTTTTTAAACATTCTTGTCCAATAATAAATGTGGTATATAACCTAAAATTGATATTAGTCACATCTTACAACCTATGTGGAAAGCACGTGCAAATAATTACATAATCTCAATTCTGAGAAGTACAAATAATTATTACGTGAAATTTAAATTGTCACAATTTTATTAGTCGAGATCACAGATGAGATGATGTGGTGGGACTTTGAAAAGCATAAGGCACTGAAAGATTGATCTAGATGCTACTCCCTCTCATTCAAAATAAGTGAAACACTAGGAATATTACACAAACCAAGACAATGATTAGTTGATTTTAAATTTAGTAAAAAATCACTTAAAATGGCATAATTACCCTTCAAAAATTTTTATAAACAATTAATTAATAAATCTTCTCTCCCTTCACGACTTTCTAAGATCACTTAAAAGTTAAACCACTTTAATTAACACTTAGGGGTATATATGACAAAAAAGAGTAAAATTGCATTGATTTTGTAATTGTTTCACTTATTTTGAGAGACTGCAAAAGTTGAAATTGTTTCACTTATTTTGGAAAGGCTGCAAAACTTTTGAGTGTCAATTTTATAGTTCAGTTTAGGAAAGCCAATGTCAGTTAGATTTTTCAAATCTAGACAATTTTAGGGGGTGTTTGGTTGGGGTGATGATCTTGGCAGGTGATCTCAGATCACCCCGTTTGGTTATACTTTTTGGTTTGGTGTGGTAATCCGGATTACCCCCTGATCACCCCTCTAAGGGTGATCTGGTGGTACCCCTCTAAGGGTGATCTGGTGGTACCCCTCTAAGGGTGATCTGGATTACCACCATTAACCCATGTAATCTTTGATCACCGGTGATCTTGCATCACTGGTGATCTTAGATCACTAGTGATCTGGGGGTGATCCTAACCAAACGCCCCCTTAGTGTGATGTGAAACATGAGAGAAAGTCTCGAATTCTTTGGCTTTTCAATATAGCCATGGCTTTATGGCATCTGGATACTTTTTTTTTTCCAAAACATAAACATTTAGAATGGTGTATTTAGTCTTGTTAACTATATATTTGTGGTTTCAAAACTGGATAAATATGTCATTTTAATAGATATGGATAATTTGGATAATCTATACTAATTATAAAGTCAAGTTCTAAGTTTGTGTCACGAGTTGACTCGGACACAAACTCAGTTTTTAAAAATTCAAACCAAATAAAAACTACCAATTTTAAATAAAACTATTCATTAGAGGATAAATATAAGTATTTAAATTTTATTTATATCATTTAAAAAAATTACCCGTTGAAAACAACTGTCAAAAACTACTCACACAGTGAGTGCCCTGTGTCTTGTTAAATAAGAGCAGGGAGGGAGGATACTATCTTACAACAGATATTAGGTAACAAAATTTTTCAAATCTTGCAGATATTTGAAATTCAATGGCTTGGTGGACTCATAAGCACAATTTATTAGAAACCAAGATGACTATAATTACTGTCACCCCTTTCAACATCCAAGTCCTATAGCAAATATAATATTTCCAAATTCAAATATGTACTTAACCACTTCGCAGGTTCCCAAATTCAAGGGAAACGCAACTCAAAAAGGCCTTTGCAATATTTTTTTTTTGTTGAAAACCTGAAAGCTAAAAAATTACATCTTAAAACCCCTAGGATAGGCAACTCCACGACAATCCGCAGATAAAGCTTCCTTCACTTCGGCAGGAGGGTTCCTGAACACAACATAATCCTCATCAAGAGAACAGCCCAACTTAGATCATAAATCAGCGCAAAAATTCCCTTCTCGAAGTGTATGGATGCACGAACATTCCCACTCCCTTTTCAACAGTTCCCGGATATCAATAATAATGGATCCAAGCGGATGGAGAACAACATCTGTTGATTCAATCAGTTTCAAAACCACACTAGCATCAACCTCGCATACCACATGTCTATAACCCTCATCCCAAGCAAGCAAAAGACCTAACCTCAAAGCTTGAAGTTCAGCCACCATGTTCGATGTTACACCCAGATGAGCAGCAAAACCAACAAGCCATCTACCTGATGAGTCACGAAGCAGTCCCCCGGCACCAGCAATTCCTGGGTTATTACAAGAAGCACCATCCGTGTTCAGCTTTACCAAAGGCGCAAGAGGAGGCACCCAACTAATGTGATGGTCATGCAAACACAAATCCTTCGGCAAATTTTGCAAAGCATATATCTCACCAGCTGTCAAACGGATGTTTTTCACCACATCTAGCCTATCACTACTAGCACCCTCCTGCAGCACTAAACTGCATCTCCGAGTCCAGATACGCCAAACGGAAATAGCAAAGAGGATCACATATTTCCAGTCATGAGCACGAATATCCAAATTTTGCCTTAGCCATTCCTCCAATGCCAAAGAAGAAAACAAACTCCAATCCACCCCTGGCATGACCTGCTCCCAGATGCTTCTAGCCTCGGCACAATCCCTCAAGGCATGAATAGCATCCTCCATATGCGCACCACACAAAACACAAGATGTAGAGGTAGCTAAACCCCACTGAAACCGTAGTCCATTCGTCACCAAACGACCACGCCAAGCCAACCAAAGAAAGAAAACCCAACGTGATGGGATAGGCAACTTCCACAACCAAGCCAGGTTCCCAGAAAGATTAATGCCAGCTTCTTCCAACAGACTCATATATGCTGTTCGAGTCGTAAACTTCCCATTAGCAGTGAGAGCCCAAACATACGAATCCCTCAACTCCACAACCCTAGGTAATGGGTAACCAATGACCTGCATGGCAATTTCTAATGGTAGTTGGGCAAAAATAAGGTCAGAATTCCACTGCCCGTTACTATCAATGAAATCACTTACCCGTGATTCACTGTTTACAAAGGAGGGAAGCACATCAAATCCCGTAGCTATGGGAGCCTCAAGCCAAGTATCTGTCCAAAAACAAACATTCGAACCAGAACCAATGCGCCATTTCAGTCCTCGACTTAACTCCGAAATAGCACCAAATAATCCCCTCCAAGAGTAAGACCAAAGAGGCTTACACTCATGGGTTTTGACAAAGTTAACAACATCGTCTGGAATGGCATATTTGGACTTTAACAGTCTTACCCAAAGGCTATTCGGCTCCATCAAAAATCGCCAAGCCGTCTTCTGTAAAAGAACTTTATTATGGAACTCCATGCTTCGAAGACCTAAGCCTCCATAAACTTTCGGCTTACACACCTCCTCCCATCGGACAAGATGTAAAGTTCTTTTATCTTCACTACCGCCCCAAAGAAAACGACGATTCAAGCTATCCAGCTTCTCAATAGTACCTTGCGGAACCCTCGTAGTAAGCATGGAGTATGTGGGAATTGAACTCGTCACCGAGCTTACTAATGTAGCTCTACCAGCCAAACTTAAGAATTTTGACTTCCACCCATTTAAACGGCTACTGACCTTATCAACTAAATCACGATAAGTACTCCTGACAACCCTTCCATTTATTAACGGCACACCCAAGTACTTACCCAAATCATCCGAGGAACTAATCCCCAAAATTTCACTCACCTTTCGAGCATTCCTCCTAGAGCCATGAGGTGAAATAAAAAGTTTAGATTTATCAAGGCTAACTTTAGCACCTGAAGCATCACAGAACTCATCCAAAACATGACGAATAACATTAGCTTGCTGCTCAGTTGCGCGACCAAAAAGGAATAAATCATCTGCAAAAAAGAGATGGGATATCGATGGGCCTCCACGCCCCATAACAATAGGTTTCCACGAACCCTTTTGAACTTCATGTAAAATAAGATGCCCAAGTCGTTCCATACACAAGACAAACAAGGAGAAATGGGATCCCCTTGTCGGAGTCCCCTTCCAGGCTGAAAAAATTCGGTCTTCTCTCCATTCCATAGCACTGACATAGAAGCATTCTCCAGGCAATACATAATCAACTTAACCCAACTCTGTGGAAATCCAAATGCCACCAACGTTTCATGTAAAAAGGCCCAACTAACTCGATCATAAGCCTTTTCTAGATCAATCTTAATTGCCATTAATCCATTCTTGCTCTTGGATTTTTTAATAGTGTGAATCATCTCCTGAGCAATGAAAATATTGTATACTGCTTGTCTACCTGGGATAAAACATGATTGTAATGGGCCAATAAGATGGCCAAGTAACGGTCTCAAACGGTTCACCAAAACCTTAGTAATCAACTTATAGGCAACTGTACACAAACTAATAGGGCGAAATTGCTTGACATACTCCGGGTTTCCCACCTTCGGAATTAAACAAATGAGCGTCTGATTTAAATTCGCATTGAAAGTACCCAAACGAAAAGCTGCTTGAACTAAATCCACCAAATCCGGACCTACAGACTCCCAACATTTTTTATAAAACCCAGCTTGAAACCCATCCACACCAGGAGCTTTCCATGGCTTCATTTGAAACAAGGCTGTTCTCACTTCACACGGCGCTATATCACGAGACAAGTTATCTGCCTCCAAAAGGGAAATAGTTGGCTGCATCATCGGCGCCAGTGCTGATCTCTCCCCATCCCCATTCGTATAAAGATCTCGAAAATAACTTAAAACAAGAGCTTGAAGCGGGACATTTTCCGTTATCCATTCACCATCGTTATCATGAAGCATTGAAATTCTATTCCGTCGCCGACGGCAAATAGTAGATAAGTGAAAGAAACGAGTATTCTTCTCCCCCTGTTGTAACCACTGCACTCTAGACTTCTGAGCCCAAAAGGTTTCCTCCTGTTCTAAGATCTGATTATATTCACGGAGCAGGTCGATCTCAAGCAACTGGAGTTGATGAGAATAATGTAGAGATAAGGAGCGTTGTAAGCCGGCTATCCGAGCCCTTAGTTTCTTCTTACGCTCAAATATATTCCCAAATTCATCTCTATTCCAAGCTTGTAAAGATTCTACCAACTTCTCCCCTTTGCCACAAAAATCTCTATCCGTACTAGCCCATACTCCATTAACCAGCGGCAAGAAACCCTCATGCGAGAACCACATTGCTTGAAATCTGAAAGGACGTTGCAATCTATTCATATCCAAAGCTGGCTCACAACGAAGCAAAATTGGGCAGTGGTCCGAATGTAGGCGGGGTAAGTGCTGCACCATAGCATCAAAAAATAAAATACGCCAATCCGAGTTGGCCAATACCCTATCCAGCCTCTCTTGAACACGAGCCAAACCTTTCCTCTTATTATACCAAGTAAAACTAGAGCCATTAAAACCCAAGTCAATTAACCCACAAGATGAAATCATGCCAGAGAAAGACAAACATCTTCCAACTGCTGGTGCCGGGCCTCCTAACTTCTCACTACTGTTAGTCACATCATTAAAATCCCCCATCACAACCCAAGGAACATCAACCGAATCCGCAAATTCCACCAACGAGGACCACAGTCTTCTGCGAGTCTCTAAGATAGGGCTAGCATAAACAACTGATAACAAAAATTTAGAAGTCCCTGGCTTATGTACAAAAGCATGGACTATTTGAGATGAAGAATACACAATCTCCAAACTTAAAACAGATTCTTCCCAACATAACCAGATCCCTCCAGCAAAACCATCCGGATCTGCGATATGAAATTTCGGCATCCTCAGCTTCCTTAGCACTCTCCGAGCCGTATCACCTGAGATTCTTGGTTCTACAACAGCCATAACAGACGGTTTATATAGACTTATCATGTCAATAGCGTGGCGACGAAATTTCTTATTCCCTGCTCCACGACTATTCCATACTATAAAATTCATTTAAAAAGAATTTGAGGATCTCAGGCAGTTTCTCTCCCTGAGCTGAGACTGATTCATGTCAACATCATCGTTATTCAAGCCTTGCAGCTCCACTCCTTCAACTTGCATATCAGCAACTTGAGCTTGAGAATCGGGTACAACTGTATCAAGAGAAGGATCATCCGGCGGTCTCCTAAACCGAACATCTAAATCCGAGGCCCCTGGATCTAGTTCTGATGAATTAAAGAAATCTTCCATCGCATCATCTCGGGGGTTCTCAAAAGAATCACTAGTTACTCCAGTCCTTGCAGACATGGTTCTTACCGACTTCTCTTTCACCATATTAGCTCTGTGGTGGTTTCGCAATGCAGAAATTTTATTCGGGTCATGCTCATTGCTTTCCATTACATTTGTAGTACCCACTGCCTTCTCAGGGACATTAGTTGGCCCAACACTAGTACTTTTCCTTGGATGTTTCTGGATCTTATTAGCCCCAACCCTAGGCCCAGCAGCAGAGCCACTTGCCTTATAAACCCCCTGGGCCCAAGTCTCAACTTCCTTCTCTCTTTCCTCATGGGAAAAATCGTTCTCCAAATTCAAATCATGCTCTTCCTCAGCTAGCGCCGAAAATCTCGAGCCTGCCTTCTCACCTCCACCCGAATTAACAGGAGCCCGAGATTTAGGGACATGATTTACATTCCTCCTAGGTTTACGTGATTGTGCAATCATCCAGGGTCCAAAATCCCCTGTGGGCGGTTTCACCATAGATTCACGTTGTGCACCACCACCAGCACCGGAATCTTGCTGCTGACCCCCATCAATGGCACCTTGATGTTCATCTCCAATCACCACCGGATTGGTAACTGAGTCATCCACCTATGGGCAAAAAGCACAAGGACCGCTCAAACCTGCTCTACCACACTTGAAGCAAATTAGCTTCAGTCCCTCATATTCCACCGGTAACCACCGATCCTCAAAGAAAATCTTCGGCACTAATGGCTTATTGAATTCCACCTCAACACAAACTCGAGCAAATCTCCCTCTGGAAGCAGTCTTAGTCTTTGTATCCACCTTAATGGCCCTCCCAATAGTATTACCCATCGCCATAAGGAGTCTAGGGTGAAAGTACTCAATAGGTAAACCTGGAAATCGAACCCAAACAACAGTGGATTCGATGGTTGCAGAGAATGGATCAAAATCTGGTTGCCAACGACGCATCGTTAAATAATGCCCAAAAACAGTCCATGGTCCTTCATCCATAACATGCCGTAAATCCTCTAAAGATGAAAACTTTGCCACACAAAAACCAGCACCTACATCGACAAGATCCCAGTCCCCTTTTGGAGACCACAGCTTATGCAAACGGTCACAGAGAACATTGTAGGAAATATTTCTGCCCAGCGGCTTTACAAAGAGGCAATTCTCCCATTGGCGGCGGATATGAGCCTTGAAATTCTCTGAGAGAGAGATCAGAGGCCAACCATCCCTTTTCGCAACATGAATTAGACCCTCATCGGATTCTAGAGAACCCAATTCATCAAAAATAGCAGGCGAGACCCTTCTCCCTCCCAACATCGCATCCCTGAAAGAAAGGGTAGCCTATGCTTGCCCATCCACCAAACCAGCCGCCGCCTTCACCTTTTTGGTGCTCCGTTCCAACTGGTCATCCTTTTCTCCCGATCGCCCTCGAGACTCCGTTCCGCTCATGCCGCTCAATCGTAAGGTAACCTCCTTTGCAATATATTTTGAATACGTATAATAGTATACAAGTTGCGCATAATGGTAAAATGTATTTTCCTTATTAATTAATATAAAGAAATTCTCATTTCCACCTTGATTACCTTTTCATTGGCATTAACTAATACTCTAATATTTGTCTCTCTATACCAAAAAAAAAAAGAAAGGCCCACCAGTTTAAAATAAATTAAATAAATATATTATTAATAAAAAAATAATTATGAGGAGTAGATTATTAATTTTATAATAATTATTGTGGATTTACAATATCTTTATATAATTAATAAGAAAAAGTTTAATGACTAAAAAGGATACAGATTAAAAAATTATTATATTATAATACTAAGAGTATTTATAAAAGTTCCCATTAAAATGTTTGAGTTCGTGATTTTATATTATTGTAAGATAAGATAGTAAGATTAACTTTTAATTACTGAAACATTAGTATATAATGTCGCAATTAACTTAAGAATAAAAATTAAGGCTAATAGCCCCTAGGACCTATACAAAAGATAATATTGGTAAAAAACATATTCCCAATACTAGAGACAATTAATATG
The DNA here is from genome assembly GCA_001974825.2 of Corchorus olitorius. Classification (NCBI taxonomy): domain Eukaryota; kingdom Viridiplantae; phylum Streptophyta; class Magnoliopsida; order Malvales; family Malvaceae; genus Corchorus; species Corchorus olitorius. Next base: position 10,472 of record AWUE01024543.1, read on the forward strand.
GTTAAAATTTTTAAAAGATATGGTTAAAATTAACCAGCTTCCCTATAAGGCAAAACTAAAAGACAAAAAATGCAACTAGACTCAAAGCCAGGGAAAGCTGAGAGCTGAAGGAGATGAGAGACAGAGCACTGCTCTGAGCAGGGCCGCCAGGTGTACTTTCTGAAGAAGGAGGGTTTGCTCTTGCTGGTGGTGATGAAGGAAGAGCAGATGGGCTAGGGCTTGTGCTTGGGGCAATGGAAGATGGTGCAGGTTGGACCAAAATATCGACTCTCTGGCCGATTTGGCAGTGGCCTGGGACCCCGCAAAGGAAATAATAGTGGCCTGGCCTTTCGAGGGTTATGGAATCAGAACCAGAGGCGTAGGTGGCTATGGCGGATGTTGCTGTGCATGACTGGAAATCGTCGTGGCTCACCTCCACCACGTCATGGAATTCATTGTTGTACTCGAAAACTGCATTATTCAACAAAAAAAACCCGATTAGGAATTATTGATGGAAAAGAAACGAAAAAAAGAACATAATTAAGTCATTAGCATATTAATTAATTAACGTCAAAGGAACGAGGGAAACTTACGAAGAGAGTCGCCCACATGGAAGGTCCTGGCCGAAGCCCAGTTGGCGTAGTCGTCGATATCTCCCATGATAGTCCACCCACTCGAGTCCCCCACCTTGTGAACCGCAGCCAGAGACAATCCTAACAAAGCCAGCATCGTCAGAAGAAAAGCCATTCTTGTCTTTGTCGAAGCCATCGTTACGCTAATTAAGAGAGAGCAAAAAGATCGATTGACTGGAGTTTGCAAAAGAATAAGAAAAGGTTATTAAATTGATTTGATTTGTGAAGAACAACTTAGGCGGGTGGACTCTATTTATAACGAGGTGAAAACATTTCCTATGCCCAAAAGAATTCGAATAATGGATGGTCAACAAGTTTACTACTTTGTGTTTAAATTGAATTAGGATGATTTTAGTTATTTATTTCAAAGAATGGATGCAACGTACAAGTATATATATAGTAGTATATTACTTTGAGTTTAAATTGAATTAGGATGATTTTAATCATCCAATAATTAAAATTTATTATGAGGCTAATTTGAAATTACTGATAAGAAAACAGCAGTAAAAGGTTAAAAAGGACAAGTAAAAAATACCTGAGAAAAGATGCTCTGTGAACTCTAGAGCAAAGTACTCCGACCAAAAAAAAAAGAACTCTAGAGCAAAGTACAAGTGCCATGTTCAAAGTTGTAAGAAAAGAGACGGTAGTGGTCGGACACGGTCAGCAAATCTAAGAGGTGCTTCTTGTTCGTAACTACTCATCATGTGTTAAAGACTGTAACTCATTACTCAAAAGTCAAATGGTAAAAAGTTGTCTCAACTTCCAAACTCAACTCTCATCCTAAAGTTCCTAACTCAATTGTTAATAGTACTCTGGCCAACAAAAAACTGTTAATAGTACATATCCATCTTTTAAATATTAGTAAAATTTTAAAATAACACTAAAAATATTATTAATACTCTTAAAGTATCTTAATTTTAATACTATTAATTAAAATATTGATGATAAAACTTGATTTCTACTAACTTTTTAATTCAATTTACTAATAAAACTAATTTATGGTGGCTTAATTCCTTAACCATCCAATTTCGTATGTCTTATTATTGAAAATGAAATATACTAATACTTAGATTCCTGATTTTTAACAAATTAGTTGGTTATACAGTTGTATTTTTTTTTCTACATATATAAAATTAAATGATAGAATAAATAAAGGGAAGTAGCCTTTGCTCTTTTCTCATTCCTAAACCCATGTTCGCTCATCCCAAGATTTGAATTTGAGACCTCCTATTGAAGAATCAAGCTTTTAATTGGTTGTATTTTTAGTGATCGAATAGAATTCCAACAAGATTTGGAAAAGAATAATTCCAACAAGGAAAAAATATTTTCTTTTTTTAAAATTTCTCTTCTTTTCCTTAAAAGTTATTATTTTTTTTATAAACAATATTTTCTAAAATCAAGTAGGTCGAACAAATCACAGTCAAAAATCAAAATAAGAAATTGGGTTTGGGTTCATTGGGCCGCTGAAAACAAAAATAGTAAAAACGGAGAAGCCCAAGTACAAGTGCCATGTTCAAAGTTGTAAGAAAGGAGACTGGAAGTGGGCACGGGTAGCAAATCTAATCTAACTACTCATGTGTTAAAGACTGTAACTGTTAAAGACTAGTACTTACTCATCACTCAAAGTCAAAAGTCAAATGGTAAAAAGTTGTCTCAACTTCCAAACTCGACTCTTTTGTTACCGACAAAACTTGATTTCCACGGATATAATTTTTTTAATTCTTTTTTCTTTTTGGTAAAGTAGTAATTTTTAAAAAATTCAATTTACTAATTAAACCAATCGATGGTCGCTTTTGAGTTTTGACCATCCAATTTCGTATGTTTTATTATCTTTTTTTGGGTACATATTTCGTATGTTTTATTATTATTATCGAACTCAAACTAGAACTAGAACTAGAATAATGGTCGATTTAACATATCAGTTGGTTGTTAAACTATGTTTTATTTTCTAAAATCGGTCAAAACAAGAAATTGGGTTTGGGTTCATTGGGCCGCTGAAAACAAAAAAAATACTCCTAGTAAAAAAGGAGAAGCCCAAAGGCAAAAAGGTCAAAGAACAAAAGAAGAGCGATTACGTATGATATCGAAGATGAGGATTGAGATGGCCCACCAACTCATCTCTAATTTGTATCTGTGTGTGTCTCCCAATCCTTCCCTTATTTTCTTCACCGTATAATAAATTTTCAACACTCAACAAGCCTTCCCCTGCCCTACTACTCTTTCTCTCTTTACTTGTCGAACAGGGTTTTCGATTCTTTTCTTTTCTTCTTTTTTTCAGAGATTTTTTCTTCACCTCCACTAAACAAAACACCAGCTCAAAAGCAAGGTTTCAGTCTAATTTTAATTTAATCAATCAATTTTTTTTATTATTATTATCTCCATCTATTCTTCTTAATTACTGATTTCAATTTTTTTTTCTTCAATCGGTGGATTTCAGTTAGTCGACATGTCTTCCACTTCGCAGAAGGAATCCACTGCTGCTGGTGAGTTTGATTTCAGATTCGTTTTTGTTTTTAGTTTTGATTAAATGAATTGGATTGGAATTTGTTCTGAGATCTATCTGAGCTCGGTGTTTCCATTTTCTTATAATCGGCTGTGAAGTGAGTTTTGCTCTTTCTTGTTGTTCTAATTGTTCCTTTTTTAGTACAAAGTTTATGTCTAAAATTGATCTGATATTCAAATCCCAAACAAGCAGCTCGTTTTTGTCAATACTGCCTTGTAATTGTATTGGTAGCTGAGGGTTTTTAGAATTATAGTTTGTTTAAGGCATATAAAGCTATATATGTAGCTGCTATGGATTGATTAATTTCATTCTGTTTATAACTAATGTTGATGAATTACGATATGGCTTGGTTCGAAGGTTAAGTAAATTGATAAGCTGGTTGTTTTTATGTTTTTCTTGCTTTTTCTTAGATGAGAAATCAACTGTGACAACGAAGCCTGAAAAATCCACGGCAGAGAGCCAAGCTTCAAAACCAGAAACTTCCGCTGGGGAATCAAAACCAGCACCAGCTAGACCTTCCCCTGCCACTATGCCAGCAGGGTTTCCCCCAGCCAATCCATTTGATTTCTCAGCCATGAGTGGCCTCCTCAATGTGAGCTCCTCTCTTTTTTCTTTTAGCTGTGTTGGATTATCGTGAACTGTTAGCAAAACCCAATACTCTTTTGGGTTGGATCACCTTTAGCACTTCTGTTGCTGTATTTTCTTGCTAACGTTGCAGTTGGTTTATAGTTAGTTTTGTTGATTGACTACTTCAACAGTGTACTTAATTCCTGGAAACTGACTCAAGAAAACAGTGTCAATTGATAATTTTTGGAGATTGGATGAAGTAAATTGGTCTAGAGTTGCATTTAAATAAGGGAATAGAGATACTAAATTTTGTTGGAACTGACCTTGTGGGGGCTCAATGCAACGTATCCAGAATGGCATGGCAAGGATAAGGGTGTTTGAACTAGTGTAGGAACTCATTTATTTCATTATGTCAGTAAATCAATGTATGAGGAATAACATAGTTACAAAGAATTATAGCTTAATTGAGACTCAGATGTGCCTTGAAGTTTGTTACTTTTGTCACTGATTTAGGATTGATATTAATCTAAATTTTTTTCTGTAAGTTGGTGGCTGTAACAGCTTTGTCTTTAAGCCCCAAAACATTTAAATTTTATAGCTTATGAATGTTAATTATCTTGGTTTCTAGGACCCAAGCATCAAGGAACTAGCTGAGCAGATAGCAAAAGATCCTGCATTTAACCAAATGGCAGAGCAGCTCACTACTACATTTCAAGGAGCAGCAGCAGTTGAAGAAAGTATGCCGCAGTTTGATGCACAGCAGTACTATTCAACTATGCAACAGGTTATGCAGAATCCCCAGTTTATGGCCATGGCTGAGCGCCTTGGGAGTGCATTAATGCAGGTATATGTGGGTTAATTGCCAATTTAAGGCATTCACTATTTTTTTGTCTTTTATTTTGTTATTACATGAAAATCACTTCTGGTAGATGAAGTTTTAGTTTTTTATATCTTCAGGATCCAGCTATGTCTAGCATGCTTGAAAGTTTCTCTAATCCCACAAACAAAGACCAGATTGAGGAAAGGATGGCACGTATTAAAGAAGATCCATCATTGAAGCATATTCTAGAAGAGATAGAGACTGGTGGTCCTGCAGCAATGATGAGGTGGGTGATCAAAATACTAGGATGTTAGGAGCATCCTAAAATCATGAGGATCTGTGCATAACATTTTCTTCTTTAGAATTATAGTCCAATGTCTGCATTCAACTATCTCTTCTCTGAATTAATAAAGGTTTCTGGTCTAGGTACTGGAATGATAAAGATGTTCTGCAGAAGTTGGGTGAAGCAATGGGTCTTGCAGCAACAGCAGATGGAGCCACTTCAGCTGGTAACTCTGCAGCTGATGAAGGTGATGAAGTAGGGAACGAGGATGAGTCAATTGTACATCACTGTGCTAGTGTTGGTGACGTTGAGGTATGGCATAGTGAATACGTTTGTACAAATGGTCTTTCCTTTTGACTGATAATCTAAAAGGCTTGAGTATATTCATGATTTAGGGTCTGAAAGCTGCACTTGCCTCTGGTGCTGACAAGGATGAAGAAGATTCAGAGGGAAGGACAGCCTTGCATTTTGCATGCGGATATGGTGAGGTATGATAATATCATAACTGAATCATTCTTCTCCTCTCTTTCTCTCTCTCTGCGCTGATGAAAATTTACCTTAGAAACGAAGTAGTTTCATCTAGTGAGGACAAATTTGGGGATGATAGTCGGATGCTTTTATGTAATCACTAATTCTCTACAAGTTTGCAGTTCCAGTATCTTATGCCTATCCTCCCTTCATACCATAAATAACAACTACCGTCCTTAATGTAATAAGGACCTCTTGATATTGCTAATCAAGTGCTGGTTTTAGGATTGCTAAAATGGAACCTGAATTGTGATGGTCTAAGTTAATCAACTGTTAAAAGCACCTGGTATGGTACTAATTGGATGCGTAAAGCATCCTTTTGCTGGTAGCATCTCATCTTGGGATCTTTGCTGTGGTGAAGAGTTTGTATTGCTACTACAGCTTATACATAATTCAATCAGGCAGTTATTATTAATAATCAGATATTATTATATCATGGAATCTATCAGCTACCATTGTGCTCTGTCCTTGGTTTAACGGTACACATTGGCATATACACAGCATATTCATTCCAACTTTTGCTATTTGTCTAATGCTGAATACTTGAATAAATGATAGATTAAGCAAGTTTAGATACTCTGTACAAGATTAGGTTACTGGATTCTCCGGCAAGTTCCTTGCAAAGGCATGGTTAGTTATCTTTGTTTGTTATGTTAATGTAAAGCTGATGCACTTTTGATTATAGGTGAAATGCGCCCAAATTCTTCTCGAGGCTGGAGCTACAGTGGATGCTTTAGACAAGAATAAGAATACCGCTCTTCATTATGCAGCTGGTTACGGAAGGAAGGACTGCGTGGCCCTTCTATTGGAGAACGGTGCTGCTGTGTGAGTAAACAAATTGTCGGTAAACAGTTAGAAATCTTAGGGGAATTGATTTTTCTTGATAATAATGCAATTCTTTTGTTTACTGCAGCACTCTCCAAAACATGGATGGCAAGACTCCAATCGATGTTGCGAAGCTCAACAACCAGCATGATGTACTAAAGTTGCTGGAGAAGGATGCGTTCCTGTGAGTTTTGGGGGTTTGGGGCAATGGGCCAATGGCATGTGTATGTTTTGAGTTTAGCATGTTATAGGCAATTTACTGTGCTATTTGACAAATTTGCTTTCATCAGTATGGGGTTGTGATCACAGCTCGACCTGTCCGTCTATGCTGTCCTTGCTGCTGTCTGGTTGCTACATTTTGGAAACAAATTTTTTAAAATTAGTATTTTTATCTTTAATTTATTTATTTCCTACAAAAACAAAAGTTTCTATGTGGAATGGACCACGTGGACCCCATATTCCCACATGTCCAATTTTATCCAAGATCTACCATTTAATGCAATTTTACCAACACAACCGGCTGCTTTGGCTGTAGACTTCTAGCCTCTCTAAATTTTCTACGTCAATTACACAAGTCTATTGGTGTACTTTGTGACGGCCGCGCAGCCCTAACTTTTCTTCTTTCTATTGAGTTTAGGAAAAATTCCAACAATGGATTTTTGATCTGAAGAATGAAATAGTAAGTATACTCCTAATAATGATTATTATAAAGCTAATAACGGTAAGATTTCTTACTGGCAAGCAGCAAACTCTTTAGATTTAGAAATTTAAGTTATGATTAGTAAGTAATTTAATTCAAAGACCCTAGAGAAAGATTCTCTTTTAGAACTTTCCCCCTTATAATCAGTAATTACCCATTCCGCATAGCAAATCAGGATGGCAACATAATTATCATAGATTTTTCTCACTGTTTGAACATTTATGGTTTAACCCACCGACAACCATTGTTATGGTCATGTGCTTGAGGCGTATTATTTCTTGCATTTCTTTATTTCTGCCCACAAATTTATACCTCAAGGAAGTTGCACATGTGGTTCCATACATTGAGAAGGAAGGCCCCGGCATGGGAATGAAAATTGAAAAATCAGAGAACTGGAAATCGTCCAAGTTGAGCATTATTGACTTTGCAAACAAAATGGAAAAAAAGCACTTTCCTGTTTTTGTAAATCAAAGTAACGAAAGATAATTGGAGAAGAAGAGTTCAACTTTGGATTGCAAAAACGTATTCACTTTATTTTGCCTTTTCCCAATGAAGTGCGTATCAAGTCAGGGCTTTTGGAGAGTTGGGGATTTGTGAACAACGTGTGTTAACCAAGGAACACAGTTGATACCCCTGAAGTATAAACAAATTTTATATTTATTTATAATATATACAAAATATAATGCTCGAGTAACATGCTAATTGCTAGGGAGAACAAGAAAAGAATATTAAAGTAGAAAAAGAGAAACCCATTTCAATGATTTCTGTCTCTTTACTTTACTTAAGGTTAATAAAATAATATTATAATTTAACATTAAGTAACAGTCATTTGAACCTATTTTTTGCTGGCCTGGCAATATTCTGTGGCTGGCTGGATTTAGACTTGGACTTGCTGGCCTGGCCGGTCCCTTCTTTTTCCCTATATTTTCTTCCTTCCCTATCATTGTTCTTTCTCCTTGTTATTATGGTCATTATTTCTTATTTCTTATTATTTATATATATATATAGGCAGTGGTGAATCATTTTTGTTCTTTATATCATTTTTGGAGAGAGAGATTACTCATTGGGAGTTTCAGTCTCTGTCTTTCCAAGTCCAGCCAAAGGGTGAAGAGCAATTTGGAAAGTTGAGAGACATGGAAGAAAAGAAACCTTCATCAGCTGTGTCGGATATGGGAGCTTGGGCTATGAATGTTGTGAGCTCTGTTGGTTTGATCATGGCTAACAAGCAGCTCATGTCTCCTAATGGTTATGCCTTCGTCTTCGGTTAGTTCTTCTTCTTCCTTTTTCTTCTGATCTGCAACTTTGCAACATCTTTTTCTCTTCTTAATTCTTATTACCGACAAAAAGTATGTTAATGTTTCTGTTTTTAACCACTGGCAGATCCCATTTTATCATTGAATTTGTCAAAATTTTGATTCTGGATTCTTATCTAACAAAAAGTCTAAAAAGCTTATTTTTGCATTAAAAGTTCTTGAAAT
>AWUE01024545.1:0-18388 GCA_001974825.2 Corchorus olitorius
AAAACAAAAAAAACTTTAATCCAAATAATAATCGAAAGATAAAAGGCTTATTTGATATGCATCAAAACAATATACTCATAATCATTTATTCAATAATTAAAATTAATAACCTAATTGGAAGAACAGAAAAATTAAAGGCCATGAAAGATCATTATACCAAATTGAAATTGGGTTGGTGATGTTAACAAACTTTCACTGATTGAAAGTTTCTCGGGAAGCGTGCTTGTTTCCCTTTTTTTTTCTTTTTTTCCTTTGCTATCACTCGGCTCCTCTCTTTTTTTTTTGCCCAAATCTTCTTTTTTTTTTTAAATCGGCTCTATCAATTTTTTTAACCTAAACGTGACCTTCTCTAAACCCTAGATTTCACTAGCCTTTTATACCCTAAACTCATTCCCTTTTGGGTTTGGACTCAATTTACTTGAGTAAAAATAAACCCACTTACATACATCATAAAAGAAATTAAAACATGAGGCTAAACCTGGGCTAAAAATAATGGGCTTGTCCCAAAAATAATTAAACCCAAATTTCGGTGTCTACAGCTGCCCCTCTTTGTGGACTTTCTGAGAATCTTGAAAGACGTAAAGGCGTTCTTTTCGTATTTTTGGATGAATGGGAAGTACACAAAGACGTAGACACCGTTGCGCTCGAACTTTTCTTCTTTCTGCTCCTTCTCTTCAACCTTGAACTTCTTAATCAACCGCACTGGATCATTTAAGATTCAACCTTGATCACGGAAACCTTTCTTGGAATGATCGCACTGGATCAAATTGAAAATCAACTCTGATCATCAAAAACGTCTTGGAATGACTGCACTGTAGCAATTGAAGATCAACTCTGATCATTGAAAATTTCTTGGAAAGACCGCACTAGATCATCTGGGATCAACTCTGATCTCTAAGAACTTCTTGGAATGACCGCACTGGATCATCTGGGATCAACTCTGAGGATCATTGAAAAAACTTCTTGGAATGACCGCACTGGTTCTTGAAACGAGATCAACTCTGATAATCGAAAACTTCTTGAAACGAGATCAACTCTGATCATCGAAAACTTCTTGAAACGAGATCAACTCTGATCATCAAAAACTTCTTGAAACGAGATCAACTCTGATCATCGAAAACTTCTTGAAATGAGATCAACTCTGATCATAAAAAACTTCTTGAAACTAGATCAACTCTGATCATCAAAAACTTCTTGAAACGAGATCAACTCTGATCATCAAAACTTCTTGAAACGAGATGAACTCTGATCATCGAAAACTTCTAGAAATGAGATCAACTCTGATCATAAAAAACTTCTTGAAACGAGATCAACTCTGATTATCGAAAACTTCTTGAAAGGAGATCAACTCTGATCATAAAAAACTTCTTGAAACGAGATCAACTCTGATCATAAAAAAATTTCTTGAAATGAGATCAACTCTGATCTTCAAAAACTTCTTGAAATGAGATCAACTCTGATCTTCAAAAACTTCTTGAAAGGAGATCAACTCTGATCATCGAAAACTTCTTGAAACGAGATCAACTCTGATCATCGAAAACTTCTTGAAACGAGATCAACTCTGATCATCGAAAACTTCTATGAAAGGCCACACAGGGTCATCTTAAGATCTATTTAGATCTTTGAAAACTTTAAAAGATCGCACTGGATACCTGAAGGTGAAAAGACCGTACTGGATCACTTTAAACACCTGTACTTGACTCTTCATCTATCCTTTCTTGACTTCTTCTTTACCCAATCTTGGCTATTGTCTCTTCTTGGTTCCTTGTCCTCTCATGGCTCCTTCTTTGCCTACTAGGCTATATGATGTCTAGTCCTTCTTTATGATGCCCCCATGGCTAATTCTTCAATAATTCTGAATCACTCCATCTTCGTCCATGTCCTGCCTTGATGACTCTACTTTATGTAACTCTTGAATGATTCCTCTTCAAGACATGTGATGCTCTTCCATTCTTTCTTTCTATAAACAAATAGCTCCTTGACAAAACTCTTTGTTTTGGATCTCCCACAGATGATCTGATGAAGCAGACTCCTTTGCCCCACATCAATTCTTGTATCAACTTCTTTGTATTCCTAGAACAAAATTTGACCAGAAGTCAAAGTCCAAAATATGTTATTACCATGCACTTAGATTTGCTTAAGACATGTCATGATTAAAAATGATTTCACATGAATATGGCCTCACTTGCCCCCGAAAACATTTTTGTCAGAAAATACTGCACATATTGCCCTGTTTTTCTAAAACCAAGAAACGTTTCACAAAAGATTTGGTGACCACCACCTAGAAAACTTCCTTTGCCAAGACTTTTACCACTTCATCTTAGACTCACAAATGGAATGCAAATCTTTAGCAAACTCATTTCTAAACTCTTTTTCAAATTATCATTTGTTCAAAGATTTGAGTCAACACTGACTATCAAGAGGTTCCCAAGGGCTGGAAAGACAATTCTCGAAAAAGGAAGTGTATTGGTTTCTCTTGACACGATTCGAAAGTCGGACGGCTTTGTCAACTCTTATTCCGTGAACTGAATCAATGCTCAATGCTGCGAAAGAGGTCCTACTTTATTTGACTGTTTTGACAGTCCTTATGAGGACACAAGAATTCTCATTCTTGCTCTAGACTGCCTTTTTCAAGTTTTCACCCTAAAGCCATATCATTTCCTTCTTCTTTTTTCTTTTTTTTTTTTTGCCACACACTTGCACTGAAAACTCTTGAAACCAATTTTGTCTTAAAATCTTTTTGAAAAACATTTTTTCTCTTTTAAAAAGATTCCACTTTGAGGAAAACATTTTTTTCTTTTGAAAAAGATCACGCCTAGAGGAAAGTTTCATTCCAGTATCCCGACTTGATCAAAGATGGACTTTATTAGGCACGTAATGTAGGCTTGGGTTAAGGGTGCCAAAGAAATGATAAAAAGGCTCAAAAATGTGTTTAAGGGTGATTAGATCAAGGATCACTTCCTTTTCCTGTGAAGGGTTCTGTCAAACTCATCATTTCCTCCGTCTTTTGCTCTTTCAACTTTTTCTTTTCTTTTTCAATTCTTTTCTTCATTTTTCATTTTTCTTTCCCTCTCTTTTTTGATTTGAAGTTTCTTTCTCGATGGAGCGATTTCATTGTCTCTTTTGTGAACTCGACCGATATCACATGTTGCTCCATCTTCCAAATTTAAATGCAAATCTTCTTTTCATTTGCTGAGACAAAACCCTCTCTGTATCCTTGCCCCCCATTAATGCGGAGGGTGATCCTTGATTAAGGTTTATTTGAAAGAAAAATTCATTCGGCTCAAATGGGTCAACAATGGATAATTTTTCTGCAAGTGAAGGGAATAAGAAAGAAGGCCATTTATCACTTCAAGCCTGGACATTGAAAGGTAACCTTGGAAAACTTAAACCCTTGCGAAAACCGATTTTTTTGAAAACCCTTTTCTGAAAACACTTTCTTGAAAAGCATTTTTGGCTTTTGAAAAACTCTTTGATCAAAATTTAAAAATTTGTGCCAATGCATGACGTCTCAATCAGTCTATTTTCTTTTTCTTTTTTTTTTCTTTCACTTGCTTTTCTTTTTTCTTTTGCTGATGGGAATCTTATAACTGTTGTCTGCCTCTCATTCATTCATCTAACCTTTGTAATGATGAATTTGAGCATTTTATTCCACCACTCTGACTGATTATTGCTTGCCTTCGTCATAAGGACATGAAAAGTCTCTTGGAAACCAGACTTATCGGAAAAGGTATGACTTGGATTGTCTACCTTGGATTTAAGGACCAATATGCCCCTTCAAATATTGGAGGAGACTTGAATTTGGCTTTTAAAAACAATCTTCCTCAAGGCATATGTGGAAAGGTGACAAAATATCTTGAAGATGTGGAATTTCTGGTTCAATTAGGTTTCCAAGGAAAGAAATGGGCTCTTTTTGGGATCAAGGAAATGTGGAATTTAAGCTTAGTGTTGACATAAAACAAATTGTCTTGCTGTCACTTTCAAAAAAAAACCATCCCTTTATTTCAAAAAGATTTTTATTCCAAAGACAACCCCTTCACTAAAGAGTTTTTTCTTATTTCTCAAATCTTTTACTAAAACCCATTCCTTTGCTCATTGCCCAGACAAATATTATTGCCCCTGCTTGAGTGTTTTGGGAACTGTTCCTTAGTGGTGATCACCAAATTCTGCAAACATTCACAATTTTCATTCAAAATGAACTTTTTCATTCAAGGAAACAAATGCAACTAATTTTGATCACTACAATCATGAGAAAATCTGAGTAAGAATATCCAAAAACTGAAATACAATGCAAGTGCTATGCATATGTGATATAAGCACCAAAGTTTCAGAAATTCCCTATGCAAAAGACTCCCAGTTTTCATTTTGACTAATCTGCAACTAACTCGCCCTTCTGATGTAGTCTTCAATTCTTTATTGACTAGCCAAAGTTTCATCTGCAATTTCAATGCACAAGTCACCTTGTTCTCACATCTATCTCAGTCAACCTTTAACTAAGCTCCAAGTAGTGAACTCAAGCTTCCAACAGATCTCTCATGCTTTTCTGAGGATGTTAGACTCCAATAAGCAAGTAGAAACAAGTAATATTTACAATTGACCAACATGAATGAACTACATGTATAAAATGTATCTATTTACAAATGACAATGATAATGCATGATGGATGCAATGTGTGAATTGCAAATGACTTTTACCAAAGAAAAAGACAACTTAGAAAATCTTCCGGAATCTTCCACCAAGATTTTAAAAGTCGTCCCTTCCCCACATCCAAGTTTCAATTACCACAAAACTGTTTCCAATTGAAATTCTTCATTTGTGTGACAAATAATGAAATATGAGTGCAAATTGTAAAGATGCAAAAGAAAATGCCAAGAAAGAGAAAACAAAACAGAAAGAATCATTAGTAACAAAATATGAAGAAAATAATGAAGAAATTGAAATTACAACAAAATACGAAAAGATGCCCCTGTCACATTATTTAAAAACCAAGAAATTGGCAGAAATTGCCCCAGGGCAGGTAGTCTCCTATTGTGAGTAATGGGCATACCCACTCTACAGTCCAAAGTTGAAAAAATAGTAAAAGTATAAAGATCAGAAGTGTCCCTTCTTTGTGTCCAATTGTCGAAACGTTCGGGTCCGGGGAACCCTGTCGAAACGACGTTCGTAAGAAGGAGTCGCCACTAATCTTTTTTATGGTGTGATTAGTCACCTATCCAATTATTAAGTCTAATATTAACCTAAGCTTGGCGAAGGTAATACTAAACCTAATACAGTCTGCTTAACCAGAATCTATGGGTTCGGGAGTCGGTTACGCTCGGGGAAGGATTAGCACCCCCGAGACGCACGTCAAACGACGGTACCTCTAGTCTAAACTAAATCCAATGGGTTAATACTAAAGGTTGCTTTTTAAATCTTGATTAATAGAGGAAAAGGGTTATAAAAGAAAATAAAACCATTTTTGAAACCAATGTCGAGAATTCGGAGAATGTAATCGAACAACGTCGGTCAATTTTATTACGATTCTCTTTTACTATTTGTTCTCTTGTTGAGTCCTCCGCATCGGGAAGAAATTTTGAAAATGCTGTGACAAAATCTTTTACCATCTTTGTTTTTTTTAAAAAAAAACTTGATCAATTTTATTAATTTCCAAAATCTTCTTTTGGATTGCTTGATTAAGAAAACATTCTTTTTTAAAAAACGCTTACCTTGAAAACTCTTGAATTATCCATTTCTTGATTTTTGAAAATTGAATAAGAGAACACTGACTTTTTAAAAATGCTTTTCGAAGGGAAAATGATCTTTTTGTATTTTCTTGATTATACTTAAAAGGGAAGGAAAATGAATGCAGATGATGCATGAACTGTTTCATTTTAATCATTTGATCGATAAAGTGGGGTTTACTCGAGTCAACCATTACGAACCTAGCCCGGCCCCCCAGGGATATTCGTAAAGGTTGGTCGATCTCGGAGCAAAATCCCGGGAGGTTGTGCTCATGCATCTTTACCCGGGATTCGCCCGTCATAGTAAAAAACGACACTTTATAAATCGGAACATATAATAGTGGTGTGTAATGCAAACAGTTTAAACCTACAAATAAGTATGATATGCATGCAGTTAAGGTCTACTTCTACTAAGTTATTACAAACCAAAATCCGGTTAGACCAAATAACAAATTAATGAAAGCTAAAAGAAATAAAAACTTATGGGCCGGACTGGGTCTACTGGGGACCTTTTCTGCACACTAAGAAAGTCATTAGCGAAGTTCAGGAGGCATATAAACAAATCAAGATGTAAATCATAAATTCAAAGACCAAAACAAGAACAATTTGAGTTTAAGCTAAAGGAAAATAATTGAATCTAATTTTAGGAAATCAAATCTTTAAACTGAAAATCTTAATTCTCAAATTAAAAGGCATTTAAAAGGATTCACTAATTTCTTTTAAGTTATTTTCAAATTTGGAAAATTGGATTTTTAACTCCAAGCTTTGTTTTTTCCAAGAATTAAAAATGACCCAAAGTGTCTTCACATGTCATCCTCAAGTCAGTTTAAATTTAAGGAAAAATCATAGCTTTAAATCAAAACCTCAATTTTTCAAATCCAAATTAACTCAATTCAAAATTATGAAATCAATTTAAATTACTTCCAACTTGATCATCAAAATTTCAGAATCAATTGGCCATGACAAACACAATTTTTCACTCAAAAATTCAATCTTTTAGCCTAAATCCCAATTTACACATTTTCTTAGTAAAATTCAAAAACAAAAAGCACAAATTATATACCAATAATGCGAATCAAGCACCCAATTGCATAATTTCTAAAATCAGGGATCAAATTGAATAAAGCAGGGATCAAATCGCTTTAAAGGGAAAGAAACAGGATTCAATTGAAAGAAAAGGGAAAATGAACTTACTGATGCGACGTCGTTTTAGGCGAATGAAGGTTTATAACCTTAATTTTCCTTTCTCCTTCCTCGACTATCTCTTCTTCCTCTTTGCTCAACTTTTGTCTAAACTTGTTGCAAACCCTAGCCTTCCTCAACAGCGCCGCCACCGTCGATTCTTTGCCAAGAACCTCCGTCCAAGCCCTTCCCTTGCCATGGTTTCATCCCATTCCTCTTTTCCCTTTCACTCTTCCCTTGTACCCTCGAGCTCTCTTTTTCCCTATCTTCGAAACCCTCTTCTTCTAAGGTCTCAATAGCGCCGCCGCTGCCTTGTCTTCATTCCATCGACAAACCAAACCGAAAGCTCTCTAGATTCTGCCTTTTCCCCTTTTTTCTCTCTAACCTAACCCTTAAAGTTTGATGGGAGAGATTGGAGAGCGGAGAGTGTGTGAGGGTTAGTGTAGTCCGTTAGCATGAGAGGAGGGTATGAGGGCTCTGTAAAAATGTTTGAGGGAGTGGGCGTTCCAGGGAAGATGAGGGGAGATTCCTGTGAGCTCCAATTTTTTTTTGAGAGATTCTTGAAGGTGTCAGAGAAAGAAAGAGGAGAGGATCAGTGTTTCTGTAGAGTGTCTAGAGTGTCCGTGAGCCAGAGGGTGGAGGACGGAAGATGGTAGAGGTTGTGGAGAGAGAAGTCTGTTTATTTTTCCAGCGATGTGTAGTATAGGGGAGAGGGAAGATGGGAGTGGTTGCTGTGTGAGGGAGGCTATGGAGGGAGCCGAGTGTTTCTGTGTGGATGTGAGGAGAGAATCCTGATGAGAGAACTGTGGTTTTTTTTTTTTGAAAAAAATGGGAGCGTTTTTTTTTTTTTTGAGAGAGAGGTGTGTAGTGAGAAGGGTCCTTGAGAGGTGCTAGATTGTGGGAACTTATCGAGAAGATCAGGGTGAGAATTTTAGAGCCCGAGAGATCTCTCCTCTGTGGGAGTGAAAAATGAGAGTGGTGTTTGTTAATCGGCCGAGAGAGTGTGGGCAGTGAGCTGTTCAGAGAGAGAAAATGGAGAAGAATTCGGTATAGAGAGAGGTGAGATGGGTGTGAGTTGTTGTGTGTTCATGAACCAAGAGAACCTCCCCCTGTATTCGTTTTTTTCCTTTTTCTCGAGAAAGCAATTGAAGATAAGAATCTTCTACCTACTCCCTTGTTAACTGTCATTTTAATTTCTACTCCATTTTTCTTGCTAACTCCTTTCTTCTTGCCTTTTACAGGTGGAATTTTCGGCTAATGAGGGAGCTTTGCAGGAAAATCGGGACCAATAGCCTTTTGAGAACCAGGTTATATCTGCCCCTTCTCAATTTTCATCGAATTGGGTTGAATCCTCTGCTGTTTTGTTTGTCTATGATGTGCACTTGCTTATTTTTCCCACTTGTCTTGTATCTTGAGAGTCCTTGGATTATTTGATCTGTGCAAATTGTCTCATTTTTTCCAATCTAGTAATTCAATGCACTGAATGGCACTGCACACACCCACACCCTATTATAGTCGAATGAGTAGTCTACTTGGCATGATTTACATGATCAAACCTGTGAGAAATTCTTGTTGCTACATGTACTGGATGACCTTGTTCATTTAACTACCCTTTTTCTATAATGCTGCCTTGGCACCTTTTCTTCATTATGTACCTGACTAGGATCTTACTATCACCGCTTGCAAGTTAAAAAGTTTTTTTTTTTTGTACTTTAAGTGACCACGATCGTATGCCGACTATCATGCTGAGACAAATAAGCTCCTGTGATCAAGATTACCAAGAAAATGGGATGTGAAATGGACTCAACTAAGGGATCGAGAGCAAGAAGTTGCTAAGGAAAGAAAGGAGAGGCCAAAATCAAATTAGAGCATTCAACATGAAGAACCAAACCATTTTTTTATTTATTTTGATGATATGTATAAAATAAGGCAAAAAATCTTTTTGTATTTTGTAAGGCATATATCCTAGAATTAATTAAGCAAAGGAAAGAAAGAGTTCTTTTTATGACTTTCAAACATCCTCTCTCTTTTTGTATTTTGTTGTTCCCCCCCTTTTTTTTTAATTTCCTATTTTATAATAACAATGTTATACCTAATGAAGAAAAATGCAATTTCTATTTCTATTTATGCCAATAATGTAAAAAGCAAAGTATTAAAATTGATTTTACACTAAAACAAATGACCAAAGTTTTAAGACAAGTAACCAAGTGTAAATGCTCATTACAAATTGGGATCATGCGAGTACAATTGAATGCAATCTAGAAGCAATCTACTAAAAAGCTAAATGCTAATATAAACATGCTAACCTAAATGTTTCAAATGACCAAAATGCCCCTAAATGCGCGAATGACCAAAATGCCCCTGAATTTTTGAAAATGACCAAAATGCCCCTATGTGATCCTAATGCCAATTAAGCAATAAACTGATTTAAAATAAAGGATACAAGATAAAAATGGGTGTCTACACCTATACACTCATTTCTGGGGTTTGGCTCAATACAAGCTGACTTTCTCACACTATATGCTGGGTTTTTTGTCAGACTCTTCTAAAGGTTCCAAAACTGTCCTCACTGTCACCTACTCTAGGCTAGTAAGGCCCCCAATTCTCACCCATTATAGGCTCATTGAAAAAGGTTCAATTTGGGCGAAGGTTTTTCACATAACCCATACGGGGATGGGACAAACAAACCTTTACCAATACCGACATGCAGAAAATCAAATTACCATAAATAAAACTTATGCTGAACCAAAACAAAAACAACAAAATGGTTAAACCATAAATAATAATGAATCATAAATAAACAAATATTCACAACAATAAAAACATGGCAAAAATCAAGAAAAAAATGCAAAAAATTATTATTAAGATCCTATATCTGGTTAAACTAAGTCTGGCCTGACTCTCTAACTAGTCCCCAGTGGAGTCGCCAAGCTGTCGCAACGTGCGGGTCCGGGAACCGTATCGCTCTGACTTGAATAACTGGAGTCGCCACTAACTAATTTCTAGGTGTGATTAGTCACCTATTTACCATTAAAACCTAGTTAGGTCCCATGCTTGGCAAAACCTGACTAAGCCTTCTGATCTGATCTTCTAACCTAAGTCTAGGTTCGAGGGTCCATTACGTTCAGGGAAGGATTAGCACCCCTGAGACGCCCGTCAAATGACGGTACCATTAGTCTAACCAGATTTTATGTGGGTCAAAATGTAATTGGTTGATTTTATCCTAATCTTGCTTATTAAGAAAATTATTAAAATAAATAAAAAAAGTAGATAAATAGCTCTAATAATAAAAAAAAATCTTTTTTGGCCTTTTTTTATGTTTTTTTCTCTAATTAATGCATGTATGCAAATGATGAATGCAAAATCAAAATTATTAGACCAATTCACGTAGTCTTGGGTTATTGAAAATTCTTTTCGAGACATATGCACGGAACTCCGAAGCATCCCGAAAGAAACTTCTCATCCTCAGAGACATTCAACAAGTCCCGAAAATTCGATCACTCGTGAAAGCCCCTTCTTCGGAAGACTATGGTTATTGGTTGTTTAGTGGCATGGCAATTAATAATGCATAATTAAACATGAATGCATGTGACCTATTACTAATTTAATTCTAACTACACTAAACTATTATAATTAAAATCAATTCCTAAACAAATTATGAAACTAAAGAAAAACAAATTAATTAATTAAATCATAAATTCAAGGACTAAAAAAAATCCGAAATTGTTGCATAAAAAAAGTGACCAAATCTTAAAGGATTATTACACATCAATTGCACAAATCTAAAACAAAACAGAATCTTTTTCTTTTGGCACGAAAATAAAACAAAAAAAAACTTTAATCTAAATAATAATCGAAAGATAAAAGGCTTATTTGATATGCATCAAAACCATATACTCATAATCATTTATTCAACAATTAAAATCAATAACCTAATTGGAAGAACAGAAAAATTAAAGGCCATGAAAGATCATTATACCAAATTGAAATTTGGTTGGTGACGTTAACAAACTTTCACTGATTGAAAGTTTCTCGGGAAGCGTGCTTGTCTCCCTTTTTTTTTCTTTTTTTCCTTTGCTATCTCTCGTCTCCTCTCTCTTTTTTTTTGGCCCAAATCTTCTTCTTTTTTTTTCAAAATCGGCTCTATCAATTTTTTTTAACCTAAACGTGACGTTCTCTAAACCCTAGATTTCACTAGCCTTTTATACCCTAAACTCATTCCCTTTTGGGTTTGGACTCAATTTACTTGAGTAAAAATAAACCCACTTACATACATCATAAAAGAAATTAAAACATGAGGCTAAACCTGGGCTAAAAATAATGGGCTTGTCCCAAAAATAATTAAACCCAAATTTCGGTGTCTACAATATGCCATAATTTTTTCGAAAAATTTTGAATTTTATGCATATATTAATTAATTGATTTACTTTTGATTGAAAAATGCTTAGAATTATCAAGAATATTTTATTTGATTGATTGATTGATAGTATGATATCTTATTTCTTAGAATTAGGTATAATTAGAGTTTTGTGATATGATCTTATTGTTTATTTCTTCTATGATTGCCTATTTCTAGAACTTGTGTTTAATTTTTATTGAAATTACAATTATGATAGTATGTTATGGATATGTCAAGAACAAGTGTGGGGGACTACTTATATAAAAGGGTAGTTAAAAAATTGTTTTCAAAAAGAAGTGCTTTCATGCAAGAGGAGAAGAGGTATTTCTGCATACATTTAAAAAAAATTCAATCCATTGTTGTCACTCTTTTCTTTAACAAAAGGAGTTAGTAACCCTTGGAAAGAGGATAGTAACCTCAAATTATGAACACTTCGAGGTTAGTAACCTAAATTTTCTAAAAAAATCAATTACCCTTTGAAAATTTATTATAACCCACACGAAAATCCTTGATTTGTATCCATGATATGCGTTCCTTTGAGTAATGGAGATAAAGGTGAAGACATAAGCTTATGGAAAGAAGTAGTTATAGGATGTAATGAATGGTAAGTGATTAGAACTACTTTAATGATTCTTTGTTGATCATAAAGATGCTTGCTATTTGTTGATCTTTTGAATTGAGTGCTCTTATGATTCTTTGTTATTTTGATTTCATAATTATATTAATCCTTAATATGTGTATGCATTCAAAGTTTTTGAAAGGTTTAAATTAAAATGGAATTTTGATTTGCATTAGTTTAGGATTATAGGATTGTTTTTGTGTTCAAGTTTAGAGATTTTCATAGTTTTCTACACTAGTTTGCTAGGGACTAGCAAAGATTTAGTGTGGGGGAATATGATTGAGCCAAAATTAACCCTATTTTTATGGCTATTTTGCTATGTTTTTGGACTCATTTATGCTTAAATATATGCTATTTTATTAATATTTGTGTTTTTAGTCTTTAAGTGATGTGAAAATGAGAATTTGTTATTTTTCACTACTTTTGGAGCTATTTTGATGACTTTTTACACAGATTTGAGCAAAGCAATTTTGAGCATAGATTTGGAGATTCGAAGTTCGTGTTTGAAGACTCATTGAAGACTTATTTGAAGATTTGAAGACATTGAAGAATTATTTCAAGAGGAAAGAATTGAAGAATGGAGCTTTAATTGCGAAGGATTGAAGACAAGCCATGAATCCTTAAGCTTTGGTATTTTTGGATATTTTATATGGGAAGATACTCAGCCCATATAAGGTAATAATTGGAATTAAAATCCACTGCCTATATCCAAGGAAATATCCAATTTCCGCTTATTCCCGCTTCTAGTCCTAACAGGATTAGGATTCAGCGCAGTTTTGGTAGACAAATCATAACTTTCTAGTCAGACCTCCGTTTAAAGCCCATGAGTACTTGTTGGAAAGCTAACTCCGAGAGCTACAACTTTCCTTTGAAGTCCAAGACCCAGTTCCGCTGTTTTCAAACCCAAAAATGCCGTCGAATCCCTGCACGAATTCAAGATTTTTTCAGGATCCTATTTTAACTTGGATTCTACTCTAGGAAGACTTTTAATCTAACTTGGAGTCTAAATTAGACTCAAAACCGACTTAGACCTCTTTCCAAGTTAGGATTGGAATTCCTAGGGCTATTTCCACTATAAATAGCCACCTCCTGTAACACAAATCACACACCTACATACCACACCTTCACATAATTCTCTTTAGATTTATTTTCTAGTTTTTCTTCTAGTTTAGGCAAGGGTGCCGCCACCCCCTATAACCATAGGGAGGTGCGACATACCTAGGTATTTTATCAAGAAGATTTCGCCCTCCATAGTCCTGTAAGTACTCTTATGCCGCTCATGGATTTTCCCAAATCCATGAGTAGCTAAATTCTTATACTTCTAATCCTTTGGTGAATTCAATCAATTGATATGGTGAGATTTCTATGCTTATAATTTGATATTTCATTTTTGATAGATGGCATGTTAAACTCTGTTTTATTCCATGACCTTGATTTTTATTGGTTTATGCGGCCGATAAATTGATAATTTGAGAGATCTATTGCTAAATCAGGCAGAATAGTTAACCCTCGAGTCTGATTGTTTGGTAGCAAGTTGATGACGCTTAATAGACGCTCAATTTGGGTTTGCATGCCAGTGATCGGATTTTATCTGATTGTTGTATGGTTTTATTTGTTAAGCATGTGCGAAAGAACTAATTAAATAGTTGATCTTAATGCTTTGTTGCTTGGTGAATCTTTAAGCCTTAACCGGTAATTGATTTGTTAAGTTAACAATAGGGGTAATTTAAGTCTTAACCGGTAATCTTATCTAAATAGCATGTTAGGATTTTCCTAGACCAGTTATCATCAAGGATTTAATATTGAATTCATCTTTTAAATCAAGGACCCATATTCAATTTGATTGTTTTCTACCATTGGAGAAGAAGTATGCTTTAATTATTGTTTTCTTTCTTATTTGCTATAGTCTTAGATTTACTTTGCTTTGTTTCCTAGTTTAATTGTTTTCTGTTTAATTGCTTTCTTTCAACC
Source organism: Corchorus olitorius (assembly GCA_001974825.2). Classification (NCBI taxonomy): domain Eukaryota; kingdom Viridiplantae; phylum Streptophyta; class Magnoliopsida; order Malvales; family Malvaceae; genus Corchorus; species Corchorus olitorius. Next base: position 13,892 of record AWUE01024545.1, read on the forward strand.
TCTGCTTTCTGTGTTTTGTTTTGGGAGATTTTTAGGATTGTATTTTCGGATAAAGTCTACACCCTTCTCTGTGGGATCGACCCCTACTTGCCCTATCTGCTTTAGTTAGAATTTTGTGGGGAATTATTTTTATGATTACTGACGACCGATCACTGCTCAACCACAAAATTATTGGCCACCATCTTATCATACCACTCTTTGGCGTCCTCCGTTATAAAGCGTGGTTCATCGTATTCCATGGGACCTCTATTAGCACGTGATTTCCTCCTTGTGGACATGGTACCCAAGGCAAATACAATTGCCAGCAACAGTAATAGTTCAATATCAACCAAGTTCAGTGAAATATCAAACACGAGCTAGGACGAATGCACTTTGACAGATTTAGCAATTTCTCAACAAGACTTTAGGCAAGAAAACCCGAACTTAACAACAACTACCAATTCCAAATCAATTCAAGTCTTAACGCAACAACCCAAAAAGAAACCAAGTTTTTCCCAACCCAACAAAATCAAGCTGGAACGCAGAACCCAAGAAACCAAATTGTTGCTCAACCCAATCAATCTAGCACAGCACCAATACTCGGTGTAAAGCAAAAAATTTCAAACAATCTTCTTCTGAAACAGAAAAAGTAAACCTGGAGAGAGGTGTTGTCGAGGTTGTTTGGATCGCGGCTGCTTGGATTCGACGGTGCAACTCTAGTTGGGGTTGTCGGCGTTGGGTTGTGCCAAGAAGATGGCGGCGCTAGTTGTGTTGTGGCGTGGTGGCGGATTGGGCAAGGGTCGCTGGTTTCGACGGTGAAATCTCGCCGATTGGTTGGTGGGTCGAGCAAGAAAGTCTGCTGGGGTGAGGGTGAATGGGGGAAGGGAGAAGAAAATAAAAGAGAAGAAAGTGGAAAGAAAGAAAAATAAGGGTTTTGAAAAAAAAAATTCGATGGGGGCGCCAGTAGGGTTTCAGTTTTAGAAAAAAAAAAACTTATTTTTAAGAGAATTTTTTTTTAAAAAAAAAACCACTTTTAAAAGGAAATTTGACAACAGTTTCTGAGGTTCCCCGTTCACATCAAGGGGGGGCCTCCCCGTGAGCGGGTAGCCTCGGGAACTTTTGCGTTGGACCTCCCCGCTCTCGTAAAGGAACCTTGTTGTACCCGTCAAGCCTCAGGGATTACTTTTGGCTGTATTTTCCCTGTTCTCAACCTGTCCACCATGAATATCACTAACAAATACACTAAACAAGAATAAAATTAATAAAAACACAAGATTAACAATAAAAATAAAAAGTTTGAAAAGAAACTAAAAGGAATTTAAAAGAATGGGTTGCCTCCCAAAAGCGCTTTTGTTTAATGTCGTTAGCTCGACATATCCAAGAGTGATCAAGGAGTTGGTGGTGGTGGGTAAATAGGTTCATCGAGGTCTTGGAAGTACTCGACACAAGCTTTGAGTCCCTCATAAAATGGCTTCAATCGGTGCCCGTTAACTTTGAGAATTTGAGATGTTTTCGGGTCTCGAATTTCAACCGCTCCATGAGGGTATACTTTCACCACTTCATAAGGTCCATCCCACTTGTAGACACTTATTTTAGACTCTCGTCCGTTATCTCACTCCCTTCTTAGCCATTCATTATCTCATGAATAATTCTCGTTCGTTAAAATTGAGATTAATTTTCTTTCATTTCCTTACTCTTTTGTAGTATTGAAATTTCGGTTTTGAAACCAAAGCTTGAATTTTCTTTTGAACCCAAATTATTGAATTAATAGGTTTAGGTTTCAATTTCCATTTGGGCCTACTCATTATTAAATTTCTTGTTAATTCTTGGGCTTCCTTTTAATGCTTTGGGCCTACCACTCCTATCTTTTGGACAAAATTTCCAACTCATTTTATTTTGCATTTGGGCCAATGTTGGTTCAAACCCATCCTCCATTTTACCACTTTACAAACAAAACAACAACAAAAAATAATAAAAAATAAATAAAATAAAAAAGGAATGTCACGTTTTGTGACAGAGACAAAGAAAGCTCAAAAAAGGAAAATAGCTCACGCCCTCATCCTTCCGCAGACTAATTTTGCCATTTTTACACAATCAACTCTTTAGCTCTCCTACACTCCATCAGACTGAACACAGCTGTGAGAAAAAGCCAAAGGGCAACAAACACAATTGATTACAAGGAGCACAATAAAACAAAAAAATTAATGAAAAGCTTGAGACCAACAGCAAGAAATTGGGGTCTTGGTCGTTTGTCCCATTGAGATTTCCTGCAAACAATTTCAGCCATCCATTAAATTGGGGAAAACGATTTGAGACCATCGGATAGATGCTAATTCTCAATATAAAATAGCTACTGTAGCTCTGAAGAGGGAAAAAAAGATTGGGGAGGGAGTTCAGGTAAAAGACTCGAGTAACTTTTTTTTCTAGCCTGGTAGCAACAAAGAAAATCCAAGCAATTAGTCTTTTTTTTTTCCCGATTGTTCATCACTCTTATCGACATCACCACATAGAACCAAAAAACTCATTTTTTTTCTTCCTTACTTAACAGTAAACCAAAAAATACAAAAAAGAAACCTCATTTTCTTAGTTTTACAGTCATAAAGAAAAAGATAAAAAAAAAGGGGATTTAGATTTTACCTTTCTAGTTTTTTTTTCCTTGTTATGATCCCTCCATATCATTTCTTTTAGCGTTCCTTCAAAACACAAAAAAAAAAAGAATTGTGCAAGATGATGAGTAAGGGTTCTTAGGGTCAATATTTGGGGCTTTTGGTTTTAGTCACTACCGTTAAAATTGATTGGGTCAGGAAGTAGGCAAGACAGAGAGAAAATACATACCAAAAAGTTGGCTTCATCTGACGGTGGCTGAGAGATCGGAATCTATACACTTTCGGTTCGGGCTAGACTTTTGAAGGGCATCCAAGGCGACCTTTGACAGAGTCGGTACCAGATCTGGAAGGAGAAGGACCGGGTGACGCGTTCTAGAGACTTCGAAGCCTATTGGTGGTGATCGGAGCTCCTTTGGCGGTGGCGCACAGTGCTGCTACGGTGGGGAAATTTCTGGCGGCTTGGAGAGAGGGAGAATCTGTTTAGGACTTTAGGTATTTGTTTTCCCTTTCTGATTTTAGTAAAAATGATGATATTTATAGTAATGAGGTACGCATGCTTTATTTACAATTTTGCCATGTTTGTTTAGTTAGTCAAATGGGCCCTCCTATTTTGTTCAAATACTCTGATGGTTTCTCTTGTCATATGAGTAGGCCCTTATTTAATTCTTTTATCTCCCAAGGGTTCCTGTTTATTGTCAATTAGGTGTTTATAGTCTAAGTAGATAAGATTGATAATGGTTTAGTCTCCTAAAGTGGCTTATGTTTTTGGGTAAGTAGGTTAGTAAGTTACGATATAATTAGGAATTCTTTTTTTAAAAAAAAAATCATGGGTTTGGATGGTGCAAATAAATTGATTGGTTTTCCTGGAAAGTAAAACGTTTGCAAATGTCAATTTGATAGTTTAGAAATTAAAGTCAACTCCTAGTGAATTGAAGCTAGATTATAGAGTCAGGTACATATATTGGGTTTAGAATAAAAAGGTAGAATATCTTGGAGAAAAGAGGATCAGGTAAGGTTGGTGCATTAATTTGGACTTACAATTGCCATGTATATTTGGGCTTAGAGTCATTATTAGGGCCTTCCCTTTTATGGAGTATAGGTTTTAGTTTGGGCCTGAAAATGTGTTGGGTCTCGGTTTGCCTATTGCAAAATTTGGATTTTAAATTTCTGTTGGGCCTTGAGCTATTAAATGGAGGGTGTGGATTTGAATTGTTTTGGGCTTCACCTTTATATACATATGTCGTTTGGGCTTTAATTCATGTTGGGTCACATAGTGGGTCATAATTTTTGTTGGGCTTTGCTCATGTGGGGAAAGACTTGTATTGTTAACTTGGGTTTGAAAGGCTCATGGTTGGGCTTTATGTTTGATTTATGTGAGCTTAAGGTTTCGTTTAAGTCTAAGTCCAATTCAATATAGGACTTTTAAGGTGGAACAAATTTTGAACTTAGAAATTAGGTAGATTCCATATGCATCATATTTAAATTCTATGCTTATGTTTATTTATATTGTTAATTATGCCATATCATGTGAGATTAATAATTTGGATCCGATGATGGAACGATAATTGGGACTTAGACAATCTTTGTCGGTCCCAATTCATCCTTTCTAGGCTTGGAACATCTGAACGGGGGTCTTAACCAGTATGAGTGGAAGGCACTCGGACAGTGTTCCTCGTATAATTACCCGGTAAAATTTACATTAATCGGAATCCATGCATCACGTGCATTCATGCATGTAGGGACCGAAATTAATGTAGGTTATTGAAAGTACAAGATTAAAATAAAACACTTTGTTTCTAAAAAACCCCAAAAAAAAATTTAGTGATTGACTTCATTCTCTTTAAGTTTTAAATCCAAGCCAAAAGTCATTTCTTTTAAAAAAAAAGAAGAGAAAAAAGGATGTCAAATAGTT